>JANTPZ010143881.1:0-33308 GCA_025593235.1 Vachellia pachyceras | reverse complement strand
CCCTTTAAGGATTTCATGGGGTGGAGTTCATTCCATGTTATTCATGACCTAACAAGTCGTGGTGGGGATATAGAAGGAGGTCACTGTGTGCATCTCCGGACCCATTCAAATTGTTAGGGTTTATGATTTCGAAACCTTAGTGCGAAAAGTAATTACTCTACCTAACCCTTTGCGAACTGTGATGGCCCAATTCATTTTCAAGAGGAATCTTCCATAACATTTCACTTTTATTCCATTGCTGCCTAATTTTTCCTCCTTAATCCAAAAATACCAAAAACAAGTTTTAATTTCTGCATTTAGATTAGTAGATTAGTTCATTTCAAACCATACCCCCATTTGCATTTTTGCATCGTAAACATAAGCATAAGCTAAGAACTTTTGGCGCGCGACTTGCTTCCGGTGAGAACGACCCTGGGTTGCAACTATACAACCCTTGGAGATTATAAATTTAATTCTTGGCAAATATTCAAGGTTGACCAACGACACTGTTTTGCGATTTGCGAGACAGGGCAAGCCATCCTTCTTGCTCAAAATAGACTTCAGAGGGCCTGTCTTCGGTTTCCTAGCTAGAGGAATCTCTGTTTCCTCCTCTCAAAGCTCAGAAATACGTACTCGCTTGGAAGGAGTTTGAGAGATTGATTGGGATTGAGAGGGGGCTTTGGAAGTGGATTTAGATGACTTCCTGGTAGTTATTGTGACATACCTTAACTTAACCCTTAGCTTAATTATATATTGATTTGGAATCAATGGGAACCCTCAAAGTGATTAGAAAGTCCAAAAGTTTCAATTTTAAAACTTTCAAGTTCTTTGAAAGTTACTATTCACTACATTTTGGACCAACTTTGAAAATTCATAACTAATTCTAGAAAAATAGAAATTGAGTGCTTCCAATTTCTATTTGAAGCTTATAAGTTCCTTTATAAGGAAAAAATACTCATTGAGTCATTTACTTGCCCAAATGATACAGTTTGATCCGTGAAAAGTACTGTTCATTTGGTCATTTTTCTATTTTTCCAGGTTTTTCAGTGATTTTCTTCAACCTTTGGAACTTAATAAATTTCTGTACAAAACTCCAAATCCGGTTTTCTTTGGCTTGTTTTAAAGCTTGCAATGCCAACTATTTTCTGTAAAATTTCAGCTCATTTGGAGTTCATTTACTCTGTTTCACAATAGGTCAAAGTTAGGGGTTTGACTAACTTCATTTTGATAAAAAGTCAACTTTTCATTTGTAAACTTCATCTTTTTGAAACCCTAACTCCTAATCCTTTTTGAACCATATTTGATAATTCATTTAGGAGTTCTTGGCTATCATATATCATCCATACATGCATAGGTTTCACATCACATATTACATATCCATGCTCATAACAAATTCCTTGCTTTAACTTCATAAACTTTCTCCTTACCCTTTGATGTACTTGTACCTAGAAATGGTTAATGGGGGAGGGTGAGATTCGAGGAATCCCAGTAGCAAACATTACAAACAATGCATGTAGGATGAATGCTAGTGCATGATATGCTTACCTTACATAGGCTCATGTTCTCATAATGAAATGCTGCGTGCTCAATGTTTTGTGAAATATACTTATGGCCATAGTAAAAACAGAAACAGAGCTTCATTCATTCATACATGTTTCACATAATCTAGCAAAGCAATAAAGCAAATCGATGCACAACATAAACATCACACACATACAAGTAAGTAAGTTCACTACCTTTTAGACTTTGCCTCCTCCTTTAGTACCTTGATCTTCTAACCATAGCTTTTTCTTTGTCACTTTATGGTCCTAGGGAATTAATAACATTATTAGAGCCATGAAAAGTGAATGTTCAATGGGCCACATTAGCCCTAAAGGCTTACTTTCACCCTTGGAGTCCTACAACTTACATTTGGTCACTTTCTTTCTTAAATTCGCATAGTAACCAAAAACTGTCAACATGTTGACTAAACTTTCAAAAATCATAATTAATGGTATATAACTCCAATTGGGGTGGTTCAAATTCCTATGTGAAGCTCTTTCAGTATAATTTCATATAAAAATACTCAATTCTGGCCATCAAAGCCATATCATTCCCAGAATTTCGTCAAATACAAACTGTTTCAGATTTCATTCCAGAAACAAGACACAATTTCAAAAATTCATATCTCCCAGCATACAAATCCAATTAACTAATATGACCTATCAAATTAAAGCTTGATAAGTCTACTTTAATTCTGGAAAGTTTCATGTTTTTTAGACACAGTTAACCCTATGAAAAATCTCGTACAATATAACTGTTCCAGACAGGGCAGATCAACAACATGTACATTCAACTTCATAAATTTCCAAATTCATATATAAGCATCCAAAAATTATGAACACTTGCATACCTACACAATTTTTCCTTCTAAAACCAATGGAATCATTAAAATTACCAAATTATCATCTATTCATGACGTCCTGTCCAGACCAGAAAATGAGGGTTCTTGAGAAAGGTTTGTCAATTTCTTGCTTTCTTTTGCTTAATCACTTCCCTGCTACTTCTAATAAAATGATTAGAAACTTAAGCACTAGATGAATATGATTTTGGGTAAATTTTGGCAGCACTTCCCCTAGGGTTTCATCATCCCAAAATTTACAAAATCATCAAGCAAGATCCAAACAATCACAAGCTATACATCAATCTACTCTTTATCATGCAAGGAGTAGTTTCCACCCATTAAACCTTGCTAAATCCCTCTCTTTCTCACTTTCTCTTGCAAGAACCCTAACTTTGAAACTTCCAAAAGAGAGAAATAATCAAGAAACTAATCCATGGAAATTGTAGAAGAGCTTGCAAGGATCATTTTGATGTGTAGGTTTAAGGTATACAAGCTTTTACCTTGATTTCTCTTGGAATTTTTCTCCTCTTCTTCCCACCATGAATGATGCCATTTTGCTCTCTCTTTTCAGATGGAGAAAGTCGGTTCTAATGGCTGAAGAAATCGTGCAAAACAGATGAAAAATGGAAGGAATTTGATGATTTATTAATTCATGCATTATTGGAATTAATAGCTAAGATTTGGTCTTGCAACATAAGTGTGATCTAAGGGCTCTAATTGTGCCACACATGTGCCACTTGTCAACTTCTTATTAGCCCTCAAAAAGTGGTAATTATGGCTGTAAATATCTGATTACAATTTGGTTACTTTAACCAAATTGGATCCTATTCGGTTACTTTTACCGATTACACTTTTTACCGGTAAACTTAACTTTATTCCGATAAATCTTTTTCTACTTTTCTGGAGATATTTTCTTCCTCATTAAATCTTCATAATTTCATCTTTAATATAGCAAAATTATTATCTCCAAAATGCCCTTTACTTTTCTCAAATTTTACAGGATTAATTTATCCTGTCCGAAATCTCTGAAAACGTACAATCGGAGAGCAAAATTCTTTTAGGGCCTTGAAAAATACTACATTTTTCACTGATCCTCTAGCCCTTTTCCTTTCTCCAAAATGCCCTCTAGATATTTCAAAATTAACTTTTGAAATAATTATATTTTGGGGATTTTCGGGTCCTTTTCCCAATTTTTGGGAAAATCGCCTTAATTGTGGACTGGATAATAATTTTATTAAATACTATATAATTCACTGGACTTTTCATATTTTTCTCTAAACTTTTGGAGGGCTCCTGATACCTTAAATAATTATTTTTCCCCCTTTTTCGCCCTTCTAAATTCTATAGACGGAAATCGAGTCCGGATCTGGAAAATCCATGATTCACGGTTATGCTCCGCGAGTCGAGCTCTGTCTATTGAGGCATCTGTAAAAAAATTTTGGTCAACAGTTGACTTTTGACTTTGACTTTGACTTTGTCAAATGACCAAAATGCCCTTGCATATCTTCATAATGACCAAAATGCCCTTGTTTGGTGCTCACTGCATCACATGCTTCGGCCAACAAGCATCTTGGCTTAAGCCAATGAAGGCTTGACACTCTCTGTGTCATATGCTTCGGCCAGAAAACTTTTGGCTGAAGCCAACGAAGTCTGGATGCTCTCTGTGCCACATGCTTCAGCCAACAAAAATTTTGGCTGAAGCCAACGATGTTTAATATCCACTTACTTCCTCATTTTCCATACTTTTATCTATGGGCCTTAAATCATCTCATAATTACTGATCAGCCTTCATTTCAATCTCAGAAAAACAATGATATTACAACTGGTATCCACACGAACAGTCTCCAACTCTCTCTCTAGGGTTTTGTGGCTCAAGAACGAATTCAAAATACCGAATGGGATGCCTCTTCTGTTCACGAGCACTTATATTTATAAAGCTCATAGAGTGCATCATAATAAAGGATTAATCTTTTATTAATCTTGAAAAATTTGAATTTTAATTTCAAATGGATTTTCTAGATCTAATCTTGAATTTCGAGTTTCAAAAGATATTGTAGATCTAATCTTGAATTTCGAATTTCGAAAGTTATTCTACATCTAATCTTGAATTTCAAATATGAAAAAGATATTCAAGATCTAATCTTGAAATTCAAAATTTGAAATTCAAAATGTTAAATTCGAATTTTGCAATTTTAATTTGGATTAAATTGATCTAATCAAATCATATCATTTAATTAATTCAAATAATGAGACAACAGATTTAATTTATCCTTATAAATTAAATTGACGTTAGTTGTTTAATTTATCAAATAAATTAAACTAACTCATACAAATATTATTTATATAACATTGTGCAATTTTGAATTTCAACATATATACACATATATTTAAAATTCGAATAAACCCTAGAAATAAAGCTTATGTTGGGCTGTTCTTGCGTGCAATCCTGTAGGCCTATATAAAGTTGGCAGTGGGCTAAACTCAACATTAGCCCATATGTCGCAAGCGGTCTCTAGCAAGACATTACAACTACCCAAATCATACGGGGATCGTTAACACGACTACCCTTTTGTCACGTGATATTTCGGTCAAGGATGAGGCATGGATGATGTCATCCTCCTATTCCCGACCATTACTTTCTCAATCCCTGAGTAGTCCGATCAAAGCAACGAAAAACCCCTTTTCGTTACAGTATGGCCATACATTTCTCAGACTCACTCATCGAGGGGCCTAGTAATATCTCTCAACTAATGTGAGGGACAAATCCCATCTTGACCACTCATATTTCACCATATGAAAAACCCCTAAGCCCGATTATAGCTTTTATCATCACCCAGTCATAGATGACTTTTGACTAGGACAAAGCTTAGCGACTCTCATGTAGGAATCCATGATGATCTCAGGTCGAAGGGCAATGTGACGTAATTACATATAAGATAAGCTAATGAGTTAATCCATGTAGCTTTCTCATAGCAGGTCGGTCCAGTACCTTGTACTCTTGCAAGTGCCTATAACTTTGACTTGTATCTCCATACCTTATCAAAGTTATACTGGTCTTGCTTCATCTTTGTTCCTACATAGATAACTGACCAGCGACATTTAGGACAATATTCATAATTCACCCATGGATGCAATTATCATAATAAACACGCATATTTTATGATAATTAAATGAGAAAATTCATTAAAATAAATAATGTGTGAAGTACAATGATTGGCCTTAGGGCACAATTTTCAACAAAAATAAGGCATAAAAAGTACCTTTTGTAGTAGTTAAATAATAAAATGTGCAACAAAACATATTCACGCATATGGCCATAAGCATACTCTTGCACTTATTCACACTTTCATCACATAACAAGTCATGCATAAAGTTTAAAACATTTTCACAAAAAATACTTAGGGTTAGAAAGTTTTGCTACCTTATCTCCTTAATTTTTCTTGATTTCCAAAGCTTCCTTAATGACTCTTTCTAATAAACTCATTGAGTTCTTAACTTCCTAAGCAACAATTAAAAGTATAATCATCATTCTCAAGTCATAAACTATTCAAGATAATAACCGAAAACGCAATATAACTTCTCTTGCTCTTTTAAAGAATTCTGGAGCTTGGAAACTTTCTTCATGATTTCTAATGCTTCCCAAAACTTGTGCTCACTTTTACCCTACACAAAATCTCATTTCAAAGCCATTGGAAGCATTGAAATCATCAAAATCCAACTCCTTACCAACCACACAGATCTGGACGAATATCTTCCAACAAGCACAATAGCATGATTTTTCAAACTTTTAACATGTACCGCCACATATTCTTGATCCAAAACTACTTTTCTTGTGTTGTTTTGCTTGAACACAATTCTCCTATGATTTGGCCATAGATGATAGTATAAAAACTTGTCATTGTCAAGCCTTGGAAACGGATCAAGATTTCCAAGGATTGCACTATAGGGTGAACCCCAGGGTCGTTCTCTACAGAGCCTCATGCATATTAGTTAGTTAGCTTGTGATTAACTTTACTTTGGAGGTGAAAACCGTGTTTCATTCTAAATTGCATATATTTGAAGCTAATTCCAACAAAATTTCTTTTTGGGATTTTGGGTTTTGGAATGTAAAAAAAAAAAAGGATTGAAATGCAAAAAGGTGTTAAGTGATGGTTTTCCTCTTGGAAATGATTTAGTCTATCATAGTTCGCAAAACATGAGGGAAAGCATTCATTTCACACTAAGTTTTGTAATGAAAAACCCCAACAACTCGCTGGATCAGAAATTCCATGCAATGAACTTTATTCCATGAAACCCTTTAAAAACACTTAGTCTCCAAAGCCTGTTTTGAGGCAGAGAATGCTAGATGAGACTAAGTCTTACCTCTAGGAATGAGATAGAAGAAATGATTAAGGAAAGAATCTCTGATAGTCCAGTAACATTCGAGGTTATTAGACACCCTATGCTATTAGTGAGCTAGGTTATGATCGTATCTTGGATAAAATACATGTTATCAGAGATAAAGTTCTATATATTACAATCATCCAAAAGTTCAAAAGAGTACAGAACAAAGAGACAAGATAGGATGAGATCCTGTCTAGTGATTCTAATGCCAGAGGTAAATAGAGGCATAAAGCATGAATAGCTAAAGTATAGTTATGGTATGAAAATGTTATCTAGACTGTATTTATAACAACTAAGTATGAGAATGAATTGGACAGACTTTGAATAAGTTGTGGTTAATTTCTAAAGAAATTAGAAAGTAGACGGTACCAGAAGTACTAAAGTTGTTGAAAGGCTTTATGATTATTAAGAGTAAGCTAAATAGACTGTGATAGACACAGTAACCACAGCAGCAGCAATTTCAGTAAGCACAACAGACTTCCCAACTTAAGTCAGCCAAGTCTAATAGTAATAAAGGCATAGTACTAGCAGCAGAGTTGAGAATACTTTGTGATAAATTATCTGCTAGTATATGGGATTAAATCTTTATATGATGGAAGATTCCTATGAGGATAAATTGTAAAGTTGAAATGACCATTGATGAATTGGTCAAGGAATTTTAAGAGCTATCAAAAGGAAAGTTAGATAGCCCGTCATAATGATACAGATGATGAGAGATAGAGAAAGAAGTTATATGGCATACCCCATAATAGTAAAGGCAAGTAATGCAGAACTTAAAGATGCCTTGGGTAATGAGATTTAAAATAGTGATATTTCACTATGTTTCCAGGCATCGTAGAAGGGTGTGATTCTCAGGCCAAGTATGAAAATGAGAAATTAAGTTCTCATTAGTAAATGCCACTGCTAAATAAGTAAGAAAGCTACGAAAGGTTCCCTGATTGGGATAAGTACATTGTGTTATGATGAGAAGAGGTACCCAAATAGAAAGTACAATAGAAAATGCTTTAGCCAAAAAAAATACCTCTCTAGAGTTTGGAATGGTGGTTTCCTATGCCATCGCCAAAGTTAGGCATATGCTAAGTAAAATCGCCGTAGTTAGAAAATATCCTATGCATCACCTTTCTTTACCATTACTCGAGTGTTTTGATGGAGGTGTTGTGTTTTGTCAGAAAATATCCTCGATACTCCAATGTTAAAAAATCAGTACTCGAGTGTTGTCAATACTTCCACCAAATACTCGAGTGATGTGCTTGAAGTGTTGTCTTTCATTTGAAAACTTTCCCCGATACTCGAGTGTTGAAAACTAGCACTCGAGTGTTGGCAACACTTCCTCCACAACCCGAGTGTTATGCTTCAAGTTCAAGTATTTTTGACTCAATACTTGAGTATTCAGAATTCAATACTCGAGTGTTGCTAATACTTTTCATTTGTAACTCAAGTATTCTGCTTCAAGTGTTGGGTATTCTTTTGAAAACAAAGCTCGATACTCGAGTATTACAACACAATACTCGAGCATTGACAATACTTCAACACAATACTTGAAACGAAAGTGTTCTGATTTTAATACCATTACTCGAGTGTTTCAAAACATCACTCAAGTGATTGCAAAAATTCATCTTAATATTTGAGTTTTCACTTAAAGTGTTGAATCTCAGAAACATTTTAACTCACAATGCTCGAGTATTAAATTCTAAAACTCGAGTATTATCAACACTCTCAACAAGAATCAAGTGTTGTATGAAATTATTGATTTTTAACTTAGGAAAAACCTTGATACTTGAGTATTAAAGCACAATACTCGAGTATTCTCAATACTTTCATACAAACTTGATGACTTGACCACAAAACTCAAATGTTTCACTAAGAACACTTAATCATCAAACAATTTAAGCTTTATAATTCCTGAAATCATTTTGTTATCATCAAAATAAAGCATCAACATTCTCCCCCTTTTTGATGATGACAAAAACTTTTTAAAATCAGGGATTAGGAATTATGAGCTTAAATTTTCAAAAAAAATTCATAAGCCATGAAATCAAAGAGAAGCCATGAAAGCAGAAAGACATAATGATCCATAAACATAACTCATAAATCATAAAATTATTCATAAAGCGTAGTATCAAAGAGACATAATCAAAACATGAATCATAAAAGCAACAAAGCAACAAAAGATACATCTGATTTTCTTTCTTCCCTTTTTTGTCATTAATCAAACAAGGGGTGAAGAATGAGAGGAGGGAGCAGGATCAGATGAAGGCTCTGGAACAGGAGTGAGCTAAGGATCAATAATAAGATCAGAGGGAGCCACTGAAGTTAGAGGTGGTGCAGGTATAGGCTGAGGCTCTGGGTTCAGGATGGAGGATGAAAAGTCAATCATGGCTAATACAGCATCCGTAGGTGGATCCTCAAGTGACTAAGATGGAGGTAGAGGAGGAGCAGAGGGAGAAGCCTGAGAATCTCTGATAAACTGCTCAATAGATGATACCTTGCTGTCCAACCCAGAGACTCTACCATACAAGCCAGCCACAGACCCCTGTAAAGCATCAAACTTCTCCAGGAGAAAATCCTTAAACTTGATAAGATCCAGAGACAAAGATGTAACTGCAGTATCCAAGGTCTTTCCTGTGAAGTGATCATTTGCAGCTCTAAGTAATGAGTCCATATATTGATGAGTCTGTGTAATATCCACCCTTCTCTGTAAGCCGACATAGAGGGAAAATCGATAGTTATAAGATAAGACAAGGCCCTGAAATAAAAGTATAGAAAAAGGAGATGCCAGCGGACTTAAGAGACCTTGGTCAAATTAGTCCTAAAGCTTTGCCCTTATCCTTCTTGCTCAAAATAGATTTTGGATGCCTTGTTCTTGGTCTCTTCGGCAATACGTACTCCTTGGATGCCTTATCTCTATTTCCTCTTCGGAAGGTTCGGCAATACGTACTCGCTTGGATGGAGTTTGAGATCGTGATTGAGATTCAGATTGGGCTCTGGAAGATGATTTGGAGGATTTCCCCACTGTAACTTTGGTGCGTGCCATTGAAATTTTGACTCAAAGAGCACGAAGAGAGGATTTTTGTCTGAAAGAAAGGGTATAGCGTCGAAGGTTTTGGTGTGGAGATTGAATGGTGGAATGGTGATAATAATGAATGAAATCAGAGGGGTTTTGACAGTTTAGAGTTACCTGAGAAGTTGTGATGATTCGTAGCAATTGTAACTATTGAAAATGAAACGGATTGGAGAGAACTCGAGTTATGAAAATAGAGGTTAGGGTTCGAGTTATGGCAGAAAGGGAGAAATATAGTTTCTGAGTAATGGAATTCGAGTTATGACTTGAGTTTCGTTAAGTGAGAATTGGCTTCTCAATTATGGAACTCTATTTGTGGTTCCTCATGACTCGAGTTTTGTAAGGCAAAAAACAAACAACCAGTCAAGAACTTGAGTTGTGATTTCTAATGACTTGAGTTGCATGACTTTCATGTGAACAAATGCCTCAGAACTCGAGTTGTACATTATTATGACTTGAGTTGTAGGCCTCTAAAAGACAAAATGCGTACCTGAACTCGAGTTGCCACATCCCAGAACTCGAGTGACATCAACTTCCATGCCATGACTCGAGTTTCCTTCCAAGTTTTCTCATTCAGTGATGGAACTCGAGTTGCTTATTCCCCTGACTCAAGTTTCATGCCTCTGGATTCCTGACTCAAGTTGCTCTCTTCCATGACTCGAGTTGCTGAGCTTTGATTCATTGGATTTGCTTCTGCCACTTACTTAGAAACCTGTAAAACTTACTAAAGACACTCCAATGTTTAAGTTAGTATAATAAATCATCAAAACAATGGTAAATCAACATTACTTACAGTTCATTGGAATTCACCATTCCCAATTCTCTTTGAATGTTCATGAATTGTTCCCTGGCTAATGGTTTGGTGAAGATGTCTGCTATTTGTTGATGTATTGGTATAAAAACCACTTTGATATCTTTTCTTTGCACATGATCTCGGATGAAATGATGACGTATATGATATGCTTTATCTGAGAGTGATACACCGGATTCTTTGCCAAATTGATAATACTAGTGTTGTCACAGAGTATGGGAATTTCTGTAAAATTCATTCCCAAGTCTTATAGTTGTTGTTTTATCCACAACACTTGAGCACAACAACTAGCAGCAACTATGTATTCAGCTTCTGTTGAGGATAGTGAAACTGTTGATTGTTTCTTGCTGAACCATGATACCAAGGAACCTCCTAGGAATAGGCACTGACCACTTGTACTTTTTCTATCAGTCTTGTAGCCCACATGGTCAGAATCTGAGTATGCTATAACTCCTCATTAGTTCCCTTGGGATACCATATTCCAAGATCAATGGTACCAGCAAGATATCTAAAGATTCTTTTCATGTTTTCAGCATGTGGTTCCTTGGGTGCTGCTTGATAACGTGCACACATCCCAACGCTAAACTGAACATCTAGTTTCCTGGCCGTGAGATAGAGTAATGAACCAATCATCCCTCTATACTGCTTGATGTCATAATCTTTTCCTTTTATGTCTGCATCAAGCAATGCCATTGAACTCATGGGAGTGTCTGAACTCTTGCACTGATTCATTCCAAACTTCTTTAACAACTCTTTTAGGTACTTCATCTGGCTAATGAAAATACCATTCTCCTTTGTTTGATTTGAAGTCAGAGAAAGAAGTTGAGCTCTCCCATCATTGACATCTCAAATTCGGCCTGCATAATCTTAGCAAACTCTTGGCAAAGATCGTTGTTAGTTGCACCGAAAATGATATCATCAACATAAATTTGAACAATTAATATATCAGACTTATAATTCTTAACGAATAAAGTTGTATCAACCTTTCCTCTAGTGAAACCCTTCTTAACCAAGAAATTACTAAGTCTTTCATACCATGCTCTTGGTGCTTGTTTTAAACCATAAAGTGCATTCTTAAGTTTAAAAAGTAATCGGGCTTAGAAAAATCTTGAAAACCTGGAGGTTGTTCAACTTAAACTTCCTCCATAATAAACCCATTTGGAAAAGCACTTTTAACATCCATTTGAAAGAGTTTGAAATCCATTAGGCATGCAAAAGCAAGTAGGATACGTATGGCTTCTAATCTTGCCACTGGAGCATACGTTTCCTCATAATCAATCCCTTATTCTTGATTATAGCCTTTGGCTACTAATCGAGCTTTGTTCCTGACAATGTTACCAGATTCGTCAAGTTTGTTTCTGAATACCCATTTTGTGCCTATGACCGGAAAGTCATTTGGACGGGGTGATAAGTCCCAAACTTAGTTTCTTTCAAATTGATTTAGCTCTTCTTCCATAGATATAATCCAATCATTGTCAGTCAAAGCTTCCTCAACATTTTAGGCTCTATTTTTGAAATAAATGCTAAAAATTGAGCCTCATTTTGAAATCTATGTCGTGTTCGTACACCTTCATCCACTTCTCCAATCACTTGATCAAGAAGGTGGTTGCGGATGTACTTCCACGCTTGAGGGGATTGAAGATGTCTGATTGATCCTTTTCAAAATTGTTTGTTGGTTGAATATCGGGTGAACTATCCTTCTTTTCATTTTCAAAAACTTTTGAAATAATAATATCTTCATCAAGATTAGGTTTCACTTGAGGTTTAGTTTCAACAAATACCACATGCACTGACTCTTCTACTACACATGTATATTTGTTAAAGACTCTAAATGCCTTACTTCTAAGGGAGCATCCTAGAAATAAACCTTCATCAGATTTAGGATCGAATTTACCAAGATTATCCCTGCCGTTATTGTGGATGAAACATTTGCTTCCGAATATGTGCAAGTGAGAAAGGTTCGGCTTTCTTCCTTTAAACAGCTCGTAAGGAGTCTTTCCCATGGAAGTCCTAATGTAGGCTCGGTTGGATATAGAGTATACCGTGCTAATCGCGTCTGTCCAGAAGACTTTTAAAACATATTAACCTTCAAAAAGAGTTATTTAACCACATCATCCTCCAATTGAAAGAATGCAAATATAGTAGTAAATCAATGTGCATTGTAAAAACTTTTTGCTCTTTTATGTTTGACAAATCAATATGGATTAAAAACTTTTTGCTCTATTATATTTTACATCATCAAAACTAATCATATCTAACAGAAACCTCTTTTGACTTGTGGATCCCTTTTATTGCATGTTATCTTGTCTATTTTCTTTAAATGTATTATGCATGCATCCACATACTTTCACTATCATCCATGTAAAAGTTTACATTTACATACCAATAAATGCTTAACTTAAAGCAAATACACATCTTCCACCATTTCACAAAAATTTACACAAGCAAGGACATCATCTTTATTCATCAATAATCATTTCCTTACCCTTGCTTGAGCTTCCACCTACATGGTTAGTTGGTGGGTAATGAGATTTGGGAATCCCAACTAACTAATCAAAACATGGTGAATAAGCATACCATAATTTTAAAGCAAATGTATGATCATGTAGTATGTGAAGCAACAAAATACAATTTCATAATGCATATGGTCATAGCCTTAAAGTCACATTTCATACACATATCATCCATTTCAATCATCATAAAAATTCATGCTTCATTCACAACCAATTTTCATACAACATAAGTAGAGATTAGTAGTCTTGCTACCTTTTTAGCTTAGCTTCCCTTTTTACTTGAACTTTAAAAGTTCTCTTGGATCATTTCCAATGTGCTCTTATAGGTCTCAAATTCGTAAAGATCATCTCATAATATCCACATGAATAAGAAAGCTTGCAAAAACGCAACAAAGCTTCCTCTTGCATTTTCAAGACCCTTACAAATTCAAAATTGATTTTTATGGCATCTAATGCTTCTCAAATCCCTTCCTTATTTTTACCCTACACAAAACATCATTTTAGAGCCATTGAAATCATTAGAATCATCAAAATCCCACTCCCTCTATCTCTTTTGATTTTTCCAAAAAAATATAACAAAGAGGGAGTTTGGATTTTTCAAACATTGTTCATGTATGCTTGTGTATTCTTGCTTCCAAACCACTTTCCATGCATCATATAGCTCAAACACAACTCTTCCCCAACAACTAAAGTGGTGTCACCTCCCCCCTTAACCTTAGGGTTTCACAAAAATTTCTACAACCACCAAAACAACCAACAACACCCATCAAGCTATCTTTACTACTTAAAGAAGAGTTTGCAACCTTTTGTTACCTGTAAAACCTTTCACTTTCCATTTTCATCTCTTGAAACCCTAACCATCATCTTCCAAAAAGAGAGGCTCATTCAAGAAGACAATCCAAGAGAAAGGTAGTAGAAGGTTGCTAAGCTTGAGAAAAGATGAAGATTTGAGAGCTTAAGTTATTACCTTTTGTATGCTAGCTCTCTTCTCTTCTTCTTTGTTTTGCAAATGGTGAAATTTTCTTGGCTTGGAGAGTGAGGAAGCAGCCGGCCAACTAAATGGAAGAGAGAGGGAGTGTTTGGCTTATTAAAGACTCCTCTTTAAGATGAATGGTTGGGATTAAAACTTGGTGACCAAGTTTAGCTCTTTAAGGCTTAAGATTGTGCCAAGTATATCAAGCTCCTTGTGGTTCTTATAAAGCTGTAATTATTACTCCCAACTACTCTCTTAATGACTTAGTTAGGCTAACTTGTTTCATTACTATCCAATTACTTGATCCGGTTACACGTATTTCCGTAAAGTAACCTTTATCCGGGTAACTTCCTTTTTACTTTTCTGGAGACTTCCACTCTCATGTGGCCCCATTCCCTATGCCTCCTTGCTTAGGTGGCATTATTTCCTAGTCCAAAAATATTCCCAGGTTTTCCTCGTAACTCATCGGGATTCCTCAATTCCAACGACACACCGTAAAATGTGCTTTTGATGGCCAATTTGACTTTAGGTCATGGAAAATTTCTAGATTTTTCCTTGATACTCCAACCCTTTTCCGTTCCTCAAAATTCTTCCCGGATTTTATGTAATTAATTTTCTAAGAAAATCCTTTTCGTGCTTTCGGGCACTGATGTTCTCCGTACTACAAAACTGCCCGTGTCGGATATTGGGTAATAATTTTATTAAATACTTTAGGACCCAGCTAAATTTTTCTCAGTTCGGGTCTCTGGCGTTTGAGGACTCCTACAACCTCAAATAATTATTTCTCAGTCTTTCAGACCTTCAAAATCCTTAATTACAAAAATGCCATTACTCTTTATACTTTACACATAATTACAAAATGCCACTACCTTTCTACTTCTTCCATAATGACCAAAATGCCATTACTTTTCTTACTCTTTCTTAATTCAAACTTTACCCTTGTTGACTTTGACTTTTTGGTCAACTTTGACTTTTTGGTTGACTTTTGACCAAATTACCAAATGTCCTTATTATTTGATGGCATTTTGTGCCCTGGGTCTTTTTAATCAAAATGACAAATTTACCCTTGTCATTTGTGCCAAATGACCATTTTACCCTTTAGTCATTTTTACTTAGAATTCTCAAGACTAGGGACTTAGTTGATATCATCTTTCTTATTTATAGGCATTTTCCTTTCTATTTTTCTTATCTATGGACCTTGAATCATCTTGTAATTTATCGGTTTGGCCTTTATTTCCTTTTACGAAATTTGGGATATTACACCTAGCATGGTTATGTAGGGGATAATGAGATTTTGGAAAATCCCAATAGCAAAACTAACTAACAAACTTATAAATGTGCATGGCATGCCTTCATAAAGTGTGTATGATTGAAAATACATGTGACATGTTCAACTATATAAATTCATGCATATGATCATAACAACCAAAGTCACATATATCATACACTTACATCAAATTAATTTATCACAATCATGCAACATTTACAAAATAGTTCATAAAGGTAATAGTTAAAGATTAGTAGTTATGCTACCTTACTCCTTTAACTTTCCTTAGACTTTAAGCTTTCTTGAAGAACTTTTCCAAAAATCTCTTTAGCTTTTCAACTTCCTAAACAATATATACACTAAACTACTAATCTTTAACTATTAACTAATCTTTAACTATTGGACAGCAACTCCCCTTAAACGTTGAGTTTCCAAAAATTCATACAGCACCAAACTAACCCAATATATACACTAAACTACTCCTTATCATAAAAGGAGTGTTTTGCAACCAATTATTTCCTCTAAATCCCTCTTTTTCTCATTTTCACTCTTCAATAACCAAACTTTCAGCACCAAAAAGAGGGCTCAATCCAAAAATCTAAACCATTAGAAAGGTTGGGGAGGTTGCAAGGACTAAGAAGATGTATAGGTTTGCATGAGAAAGCTCCTTACCTTGGATTTGTGTTTGCTTTTGCTTCTCGTTCCTTTTCTTCCATGGCATCTCTTTCTCTTCTTTCTATGGCTGAATGGCGTGAGGAATGGCTGAAGGAAGGGCCAAAAAAATCCAACTTAATTAATCTCTCATAATGAAATAAAGGGCTATGATTTATTCTTGTAATTGAAGATTGATCTAATGGTTTCATATTCCACCACCACATCAACATGTCCTTCAATCCTATTGGCTCTCATAAAGTAACATTTAATGGTTTTACATGAATTTAAAAATCTGATTGGAACTTTGGTTACACTAATCAAATCGGTTACTTCATCCGGTTACAACCTACACCAGTAAAACTAACTTTATTCCGGTAAATTTTTACTTTTCTGGAGATGTTTTCTTCCTCTTTTAATTTCCATATTTTTCTCACTCATATGGTGAAATATTTATCCCACAAATGCCCCTGGAACTTGTCCAAAATTAACAGGGTTATTCTACCCCGTCAAAACCCCTGAAAAATGTGTTATCAGAGGACAATTTATTTTTAGGGCATTAAAAATTACTATAATTTTCACTAATACTCTAAATCTTTTCATTTTCCCAATTTTCTCTCTAGATTGTCTATAATTAATTTTAAAAGAAAATTTTATTTCTAGGTTTTTTCGGGTCTTTTTCCATCTGATATGGGAATTCACCTTTATCATATACTAAGCAATAATTTTATAAAATATTATAAAATTCACTTTATTTTTGTATGTTCTAAACTCAACTGATTGAGGTCTCATGATAGCTCAAATAATTATTTTCTACTTTCTGTCCTTCAAAATTCTATAAACAGAAATCTAATTTGTAACTCAAGGATTTAGAATGCACAGTGGTGATCAGTGAGTTCTGGTCTATCTATTGGGCATCTGTAAATTTTTTAGCCAATTGTTGACTTTTCACTTTGACTTTGTCAAATGACCAAAATGCCCTTCCCTTTTCTCTTATTTACCAAATTACCCTTACTTTTTCTAATCTTTCAAAATACCAAAATTGCCTTGACTTTTATGCCCTTAATCTTTTTGTTTAATGACATTTAGGTCCTTCACAGAAGGTCACCAATCGATACACTACTCCAAGGAAAGCATGCTTAACTGCAAAGTTCATATAAAATTTCACCCGCTAGGCCAGGTCTGGCTTTGGTTTTCTAGCCCATCGGCATTCTCTTTTTCCGTACTTTCTATCTGTGAGACTTATTTCACCTCATAATTACCAGTTTGGCCTCTATTTTAATTTTCAGAAAATGGATGGATATTACGCCACTATGATTCTTACATAATTGGCCACAACCTCATCAACAGTTGCCCAAATCAATTTCATTCTCAATATCACAAGATAAGCTCATATATTGGCAATCAATATATTTAATTCATCTGACCTTTGCAAAATTACTTGCATGGGATCATTCTAGATAAACGGATCCTAAGGCCTATCAGCAGCTCTGGTACTTCTCTTCTGTACCATCTTTAATTCTTTCATAGCTAACCATGACACTACTATCACTTGCAATGTATTCTCATGCTCAATAGTCATAACTATTGCAACTCTGGCACCTTACATCATAACTGCATCGCATACTTTCAATCCTCAGGGAGCACAATATAAATTAGAGCTTCCAGCTTCAACAGACAATTTATAGACTTGGATAAGGAAGCCCTATTATCCCGGTCTTTGACTTAATCAAATCTCACTATTTGGTGTCATATAATATTGGAAAAGGACTCTTTCTTGTTCCCTACGGAGTTCTCTGTGAACTGGTCAAGCTCATCTATCTCTTTGGCACCTAGACATGTTATGTACAATTCCATTCTATGTAGAGTAGTACGATCTTGTATATCTTTGCTATTGAATCACAAAACCTGCTCCACATAATCCCCTTCTATCTCTATTTGGTGTAAGTACACTTTAGTCGCGGTGAAGAAAACCTGAGAGTTACGCCATGGTGAAAATGGAAGTTTGTCATGGCGAAAGTGCGAAAATTATGCAGAATGCAGATGAAAACTAGTGAATTCAACTATGTTCCCTAAAAATGCAATGCTATGATATGAACAAGTTAATCCTATACTATAAACAAATGCAAAGATGAAACAAAGACAAATGCAAAACAAGCAAATAAA
Source organism: Vachellia pachyceras (assembly GCA_025593235.1). Taxonomy (NCBI): domain Eukaryota; kingdom Viridiplantae; phylum Streptophyta; class Magnoliopsida; order Fabales; family Fabaceae; genus Vachellia; species Vachellia pachyceras. The sequence goes on along the minus strand of JANTPZ010143881.1, from coordinate 15,121 downwards.
ATGCACAATCTAGCAAACCAATTGCACTTAGCTCCCAGAAATGGTGCCATTTTTTGATCCTACCCAGTTGGTACACGTGATAAAACTTTTTTCATTGTAATGTAATGGAAATGGATCAAAAAGATTTGTGATTTCCAAGGATTGCACTATAGGATGCAACCCCAGGGTCGTTCTCTACGAAGCTATTTATGTACCACTATTTACAAGCTTGTGTTTAGGTTCGTTTTGTAAACGAAAACCATTGTGGATTCAAAATTTCTATCTACATAAAGCTAATTACAAAATGAAATTTCTTTTTCATATTTTTGGATTAAGTAAAACAGTTAAAGTAGAGTTGAAATGTAAAAAGTGTTGGATGATGGATTTCCTCTTGAAAATGAATTAGGCTATCATAGTTCACAAAGGATTAGGGAAAGTAGTAGTTTTCACACTAAGATTCATAATAAAAACCCCAACAACTCACTGGGTTAAAATTCATGTAATGAACTCCATTCCATGAAACCCTTTAAAAACACTTAGTGTGTGTACGAAAGTCGCAAGGTGCAAAATTCAACTCAACACAATATTGCCTCTAAAATCAAGCACAACTAGGAAGATAAAAGAGAGAAACAAAGATTTCATTATATAGGTAGAAACGAGACTTCACTCTACTATGTCAATCACAAAGCAAGTTTAATACACAAATAATTCAAGTTTGGCTCGACCGAGACAAAGTATTTACGCACAAATTACAAGTCCTAACTCAGCAACTAAGTAATCCATAACATAAATATAGATTGACAACTAATACTCCCCTTTCGAAACATCGAACTCAGGCCAACTTCATCTCCAAGAGGAAAGGAGATGCTCAGCTACTCATGTGAAGTGGAATTGGACTCCGGATGGATGATTGGAGATGCATGGATGGATTAAGGGTGAGATGGGATGAGATTTGGGTTGTGTAAGTAGAGAGAATGAGAGAAAAATGTAGCTGGGTGTGATCTTTGCCTCCTCCTTCTATCTCTCTCCCGAAACTTACCCTATTTGGTGTGTATTAACCGTTCAAGGTTGGATCCAAGAAAGTGGGTCGGGTTTTATTTTCATTTGGAGCCTGATCCGTTACTACTACGTGATATTCGCCGTGATAAATTTGAGATTTCACCGTGATGAACCTCTCCCGAGAGTTCTTACTCACTTGATTGAACTTTGGCCATGGCGAACTATGAATTAGACCACAGCAAACTTTCTCAGAGCTACTTTCTCATGATCTTGTTCATATTTCCTGAAATGAAATAGCAAATATTTGTAGTATCATATGCTCATGATGGAAATTAAGCACAAGTATATCATTATTCATGGAAGATGCATCCAAAATCATGCTAATCCATATCAACAACTCTAAATCTCAAATTAAGCATAAGAAGGGTCATGAAGGGCTAAAATTGAATCAAAAACTCTGAAAAGTCAAGCACAAATGTAGTACAAATAATGCTCAATCAAATTCCCCCACACTTAAACCTTTATACACTTGGACAAATCTTTTCAAAAACTTTAAAATGATCAATGCATTAAGAATGTATCCTCATGAGTCTAGGACTACAGAATTTAGTAAAAACATTTGTCAAGGAATTAACAAGGATAATGGTAGAGACAATAGTAAATCAATCTCTAAGAGAGTTCAATTCAAAAGACTGAATAAAATAGACTTCCTCTGAAAAGGTATAAGTGTTTCTCTCTCAGCTTACTAGGTAAGGACAATTTCACTCATGGTCTGCATTAATCAAATCTCTACCATAGGCTTGTAATTATTCTACTTCTCCACCACAAGATTAATATAATGTGAATCAAGAGGGCTTTGGGGTTTAAGATGGAAGATGGGGGTTAAAGATAACAAAATGAAACAATGAAAAGAAATTCTTGAAGACACAGCACCAAAGGAATCTAATCATGTCAATGCCTTCAAGACTTTTGAGAAATACATATTCAAGCATTAGACTAATTTTCTCTTTATTTCTCTCTCTCTCTCTTTCCTTTTTCTTCTTTTTTTTTCAAAAGAGATAAGAGTATGAACCACAATTTGATCAAAATATGCTTGTATATACAAATATAGTTTTCCAAATGCTGTTTTCCAAGATTGATGGGCTCAAAAGGGTAACAGTGGATGAATTATGTTGGGCTTGTGTTTGGGTGAAATGTAAGGGTTTTAAAATGAAGGGATCTATCATTTTCATAGAATATTGGATCATAAAGCTTTGATTAAGAATCAAGACAAGTTCTAGAGAGATTAAAAATCAAGACAGACCCATACTAATCAAATGTAGTTAGGCCCAATTATCCTCACGACAAGGCTAATGTCTCAACTAAATAGTCTCCATAATTAAAAACGCAAAGAGTCAATTCAAAACTGCATCTACGCTTATCATTTGCTAATAACTTGAAAAATGCAATTAACCAAAAACTTTTATCCTTTAAAATCATGTATCAACTTCCCAATGCATTGTCTATGAAAATCATGGTTTCATATGTTTGCTCAGGAGTGTTAAAGGCATAAAGGCAAGAGGAACCTTTTATTTTAAAATCCTAAACCTAAAATTTTTTTTATATATATGCACTGAAGTTTCGCCGTGACTCAACCATAAGTTGGTCGCGGTGAACCACACTCGAGAGGGTGGTTCTATGTGCAAGTGGTTGCGCCTTTCGCCTAGGCGCAACCATAAGATGGTCATGGTAAAACTCACTCGAGAGGTGAATTGCCCTATTCTAATGACTTACGTCGTGGCGAACAACAAAGTTGGTTGCGGCATAAATGGTCCGAGAGCAAAAATTGCAGTTGAAACCTTTTGTAAATCAAAAATTTTCAAAAAAAATTTTAAGAAACTTGAAAATTTCCAAAGTTTTAAGTAAAGTGGCCCAACATTTAACCTTCCTAAAATTCAGTTGCATGTTAAAATTAAGGTAATGCTTGGAAAATTTAAATCCTAAATCTCCCCCACACTTAAATCAAACATTATCCTCAATGATTGAAGGGATAGCTTTAATCACAGACAAAGTGCCGAATTCGCAAGCAATACCGGAAATTCATGCAAGCATGCAACGGAATTCGGGAAAACAGCATAGGAAACATCTATACATATATATACATACAGCTGCAAGAAAAACAAGTTCGTAAAACCATCCAGTACAACTTATCAAAAGTTCAACAGAAAAGAAAAATAAAAATCTAGTCCTCCCCCTGCATGGCCGAGTCGCCCTTAGAATCCACCTCGGCAATAGCCTCCTCCTCCTTAGTTCCCTTGCTGCTATACCCTCTCCAGATGATCCAGCTCCTGAAGATCCTGCACCACTAGGATCATCCTCCTCTGAGGCAGCTGGAAGTGCAAGCTTTGCGCAAGCAAGGTGTCCATCCTCCTGCAATACATCATTTCCCTCTCGAACTTCTGAAATATCGAGACTCTAAACTGCTGGAAATCAACAACCAAGCTCTCTAGTGTAACAGGGACAAGGGATGTTGGGTGAACGTCTGGCGCCTGGGCTGCTGGATCTAACACACCTTATCTAACCCTTTTAGCTTCATTTTATGTCAATATGGAACCACCTTTAGGCCTTGAATGACTTAGAGTAACCCAAGAATGATAAATAAAAATTTCAAGTTTTAGGGTTACTATTCACGTCACTATTCATAGAATTTTGGCCCAACTTTGAAAATTCATAACTAATTGTAGAAAAATTGAAATCAAGTGGTTCCAATTTCTATTTGAAGTTTACAAGATCCTCTACAGTGAAAAAAATACGAATTGGTTCATTAACTTGCCCATTTGGATCAGTTTATTACACAAAGTTGCACTGTTCAATTAGAAAATTTTCAATTTTCCCAGATTTTTCTGTGATTTTTTCGCCAACTTTGGAACATCGTAACTCTTCGTACAGAACTCCAATTCTAGTGTTATTTAGCTTGTTTTAAAGCTTGTAATATGAAATATTTTTCTAGAAAATTTCAACTCATTTAGAGTACATTTGCTCTATTTCCCAAAAGGTCAAAGCAAGGGATTTAACCAACTTCACTTTTGTCAATTAGCCAACTTATCTTTTGAAACTTCATAATTTGAAACCCTAACTTCTAAAACTCTTTTAATCATGATTAACCATGCAAATGGGAGTTCTTTAAGCATACATTAGCCATCTCACAAGCACCAAACATGCATGGGTTTGAGCTACATATTACACAACATATCTTATTCCAAAATAGCATTAAGTTTACAACACCATTCCATATTCATAAACATATGCAATTCTTGCTTCAAGCATCATGCACTTTCTCCTTACCCTTTGATGAGCTTCCACTTAAAAATGGTTAGTGGGGGAGAATGATATTTTTGAAAATCCCAATAGCAAAACTATCTAACATACTTCATAAAATGCATGACAACTTTTCATATGAAAGTGGAATAATAAAAGTGCAACATGAAACACATAAATGCATATGGCCATAGCATGAACATGCACACATCCACAATTTCATCATCATAAATTTCAAATCAAGTCATGCATCATTCAAAAGAATTTTCATAATAACTTAGATTAGAGTTAGATGGTCTTGCTACCTTGAGTCCTTAGTTTTCCCTTAACTTGTATGCTCTCTTGCTCAATTGGAAACTTACTTCCTTTCACTAAACTTTTACCTACACAATTGACAACAAAATGGCTATCAAACACAAGCCATTTCCAAGGCAAATAGCAATTTAATTCTCCCTTAATCATCCCCTTAAACTTAATAAACCTTAAAACCTTAAACTTGTCTTAACACTTTCTAATGCTTCTCTAAACTTATGGTCACTTTCACCCTACACAAAAACTCATTTTGAACCCATTGGAAGCATCAGAAGAACATTCCTTTCCCAAGAATCAGACCTGGCCAAGACACATGCATAAAACCATCAACATGAATTTTTCCAACTTCTAACACTTATGCCATCATATTCTTGATCTCAAGCTCATTTTCATGGATGGTAAAGCTTGATTTTAACTCTCCCATATTAGGTAAAAATTTGGGTAGCATCTCCCCTTAAAATTTCATCATCCCAAATTTTACAAAATCCAAAAACAAGCTCAACCAACCACAATATATACATCAAAAGCTCCTTACAGCACAAGGAGACTTTTGCAACCAATCAATGGCTCTAAATCCATCTCTTTCTCACTTTTCCTCTCAAGAACCGTAAGCATTAAACTTGAGAAAGAGAGACCAAATCAAAATTCCAATCCATGGAAGTTGTAGAGGAGAGCACAAGGAAGAGATTCATGTATAGTTTCAAGTGCATCCACTTCTTACCTTTGATTTTCTTCAAGCTTTTCTCATCTTTTCTCCAAGAAAAATGGCGTCTCTTCTCTTCTCTTTTGCAGCTGGAGAATGTTGTCCAAATGGTGTGGGAATGGAGGAAAATAAGTTTTTAAAAATCTCATGAAATAAGATGAAAGGTTAAGATGCAATCTTACTTATTAAGCTTAATCTAAGGGTTGAAATTGTTGCCACCACTTGAGACATTTTCTTAACTCTTATTGGCTCCTTAAAAGTAGCTCATGGTGGCTGTAACTAAGGGTGAAAAATCTGGTTTGATTAACTAAACTGGATCTCATTCGGTTACTTTTACCGATTACACTTTTTACCGTTAAACATAACATTATTCCGGTAAATCTTTTTCTACTTTTCTGGAGATATTTCCTTCCTCATTTAATCACCATATTTTCCTCTTGAATATAGTAAATTTATTATCCCCAAAATACCTCTTGTTTTTCTCTAATTTTACAGGATTATTTTATCCTGTCCAAAACCCCTGAAAACGTGTAATCGGAGGGCAATATATTTTTAGGGCCTTAAAAATTTCTACATTTTTCACTTATACTCTAGCCCTTTTTCTTTTCCCAAAATGCCCTCTAGATTATCCAAAATTAATTTTTGAAATAAATTATATTTCGGGGATTTTCGAGTCTTTTTCCCCTTAATCGGTAAAATCGCCTTAGTCGTATACTGAGCAATAATTTTATTAAATACTATAAAATTCACTTTATTTTTTATGCCCTGAACTCAACTGATTGAGGTCTCCTGATACCTCAAATAATTATTTTCGGCCATTAAATCTTCAAAATTCTATACATAAAAATCTAGGCCGATTTTCAGCAATCTGTTGAAACTCTGTTAATCAGCAAGTTCTGCTCTATCTTTTGGGCATCCGTGAATTTTCTGATATTTTGGTCAACGGTTGACTTTTTGACTTTGACTTTGTCCAAATGACCAAAATGCCCTTATACTTCTCTTAATGACCAAAATGTCCTTACACTTTCTAACTTTTTGAAATTCCCATTTTACCCTTGACCTTTTCACCCTTGATCTTTTGTATAATGACCTTTGGGTCCTTCCCAGTAGCTCACCCATCCTAAGATTGCTCTAGAGCGAGCATGCTTAACTGCGGAGTTCTCATAAAATTTCTTCCGCTGAGCCATGTCTGACTTTAGGTTATTCAGCCCATCAGCATCAACTTTTTCCATGGTTTCTATCGTGGGCACTAACTTGACTTTTGACTACTAGTTTGACCCCTTTTATCCAATGACCATATTGCCCTTGGTCTTTATACTTAATGACATTTATGTCCCTGGCTTACATTCCTAGTAATTTCAAAGCCTTAGGACTAAATTGACTAGGGTCTCTTTAGTCCATTGACATCTTCTCTTTCTGTACTTTTATTTCTAGGCCTTGTCTTATCTCATAACTATCAGTTTGGCCTCTATCTCAGTTTACAGAAAAAGGTGGATATTACACTGGAGCCTCATGATCCTCAACCAACAGATCATCGATGTCAATATAGGGCTCAGGCTGAGGCGCAGAACCTTGACGAATCATCCCATATATGAAAGCAAGGGCAGGGGCAAATGGATGGTCCTTAGGGTACTCAGGAATCTCCAACTCAACGAACATATCGGAAATGAGATGAGGAAAGATGATGTCCTTCGTGGTTTTGGAAATGAGGATGGTATCACAAAGGCTAGAGTATGTGAGGGTGGATATGTCGAAGCTGATCCCCTGCTTCAACATGTAAATGTAAAGGGCCTACTTCATGAGGTTCGCTAAGTGGCTGGTAGGGAGGATGTTACTGCAGACTAGGTGGATAAAGGGTTTCGTCTCAGGATGGCACTCGGAACGGTGAATATACATCTCAGACCTACGAGGAACATGCCAACCCTTCCCAGGAAGGCATAAAGTCTCAGCAATCTCATCCTCAGGGAACTGGCTTATGAACTGAATGTAATGATCATGTTCGGCAATGGGTAAGACGAAGTGGGTGCGGATGGTGCTAGGATTTACCGCGTGTGCTGATCTAGTGTCTCGGTAATCGATAAAGATAGCTGACTCGTGTTCGCATTTAGTGTAAAACTGATGGACGAATGCGAGGTTACCCTGGGTATGGTCGCAGATAAGGTCGGTAAGGCCAGACTCAGTCATACATCAGACGAAAGGATGAGTGGTAGGGGTCAATGGGAATGAGCGTTCCTTGACCAAAGGACGCTTCTTAGTCAACTCTAAAATGTCCTCGAAGGACTATGATGGTTCGGGATCAGGACTAGGGGACTCTACTACATTAGGTAGCTTAGTTCTAGGCATAGTTACTAGCTAGACACAAAAATCAAAAAGAAAAACAATAAAACCACAAGTTAACTAAGGTGAAAAGTAGCTGCACCTGAAGTTGGCCACGATGAAAGTTAGGGTCACGATGAATCTTCAAGGCAAAATTTGCAGAAATTGAACAACGACAGCGGTGAAAATACTAAATAAAAATTGAAAGGAAACGAAATGGAATGGAAGATTGAAGGTTGAGATTACTTACTCTGGATGATGAGATGATAGCGATGCGGAGAAACGCAAAAATTGTGGCGGCAATGAAGAATGATCAGAAATGATAGAGAAAACACGGAGAGCGATGATGAAAACTTAGAAAGAAATAATTGGAAAAGAACTTAAAAAGAAAACTGGCGGGAGACAAAGAGATGCGATTTTTGGCCACGGTGCAACCAATTTTTGGTTGCGGCAAAAAACCTATGAAGATGAAAAGTCTCGATGTTGGCCGCGATGAACACTTCCCGAGAGGATACACTTGACAGACAACAAGTTTGGCCATGACGGAAATTTTATTTCATCACAGTGAAACATCACAGAGAAGAAAACTCACAGAGGTGGAAACACAAAAACACAATATAACAACTAGCACCTAGTCCTAGAACTTCAATTACACATGAAGTACATTCTCAAGCATTGCAAGCAAGACCCTTTCAAGCATAGACCTCTTGAAGATAGGCTAATTACAAGTTAAGGGAGTTTTATTAAATTGAAAATCAACCTAAAAGAGAAAAATAACTAAGCTAGCTATGTTCCTCTCCCACACTTGAATCATTCACATTTCACAAAGTTATCATTAAAAGATAACAATAAATGATCATGTTAGGGAAAGGAACAACCTGAGAATCATGGTAGTTTGCGAGTCTCTTCGGTGTGCCTATGCTCATCTTTTGTATTTCCAAGCATAGTATGCATGGGTACAACCGGCTCGGCTGAAGTCTTCTTTAATGATCCTACAAAATCAAATGAAATACCTCTCCCAAAGGTCTCATCATTGTTTATACAGGGTAAGGCATTCATGCACTTATCGATGACATTCACATAAGGTGTGTATGGCATGGAAAGCATGTTATCAACCGATATGAGATGAGTGCATGTTTCAACCGTTTCACAAGAACATAACAGTGGATCAGGGGGTTCAACAGGAATTTTAAAATCTTTTTCAGCAAATGATGCATACGATAAATAATGTGAATATGCAAGTTCATTTTTCATTTCCAACTCAGCACATGCATCATCAACAGCAACATCAATAGCATTAATGCTCAGCAGAGAATAGTCCTCATATGGATGTTTCATGGCCTCATACATATTAAAATGGATCTTACTTTCTCCTACTTCCATTGATATATGCTACCCTCTTTCATGCTAATAATGGTATTATGGGTCCTCAAGAAGGGTATGGCCATTATCAAGGTGGACTCACACATGGATTCATTAGACATATCAAGAACATAGAAGTTAGCAGGAAAAACTAAGTCTTTGACCTTTATTAAGATGTCCTCAAGTACTCCATCTGGATACCTAATCGTCCTATTTGCTAATTGGAGTACTATAGATGTAGGCTTCAAATTTTTTACTCCTAAAGCTTGATAGACATATTTAAGCATTACAATAATTGTGGTCCCTTGATCTAGCAATGCTCCCCTTATGTCATTACATTAACTTTTAAGTCTGGAACTTTGGCCGTGACGAACTATGGATTACGCCACGGCGAACTTTCCCAGAGCTGATTTCTCATGATCTTGTTCAGAGTTCCTAAAATGAAATAGCAAATATTTGTAGTATCACTTGCTCATGATGGAAATTAAGCACAATTATATCATTATTCATGGCAGATGCACCCAAAATCATGCTAATCCAGATTAACAACTCTAAATCTTAAATTAAGCACAAGAAGGGTCATAAAGGGCTAAAATTGAACCAAAAACTCTGGAAAGTCAAGCACAAATGTAGTACAAATAATGCTCAATCACTCTTCCTGTCTATTCGAGCTAGGCTTCTCAAGAAAATGGCTATACACAAGACATACCTAACTCTCATTATTAAAGGAAATCCAAACTATGTGTTGTCTAGTTCAATAATCTCACATATTCACTCTTGATTTTGGGTGCATAATAACCTCAAATATAAATGGACTAAACAAGGATCCTTATCTAGCTGGTTGAATCTGCCAACAATACTCAATTATTCATAATCACAACATGCCAAACAATTCGCATAGTGAAAGCAAATCAAGACCACATCAATTATTATCAAGCCAGAATCGTGCTCTGATACCACCAAACGTAACACGCCTTAATTTATTTTATTGGCTTCATATCAGACCAAGATTGAAGAACTTTTAGGCCTTACCTAACTTTAATTGACTAAAGAATTGAAATTTCAAAATTCTTCTCGAGTTAATATTCATTTGGTCATTTTTCATATTTTTTGCCCAATTTTGAAAATTCATAACTAATTCCCCCAAAATCAAAATTGAGTGGTTCAAGTCTCTAAATGAAGCTTACAACAATCCCTACAGAGGAAAACTATTCATTTGCTCTCTAACTTGTTCAATTGATACAGTTTAATGCATGAAGATCCACTGATCATATGGTCATTTTTCATTTTTCAAGGTTTTTCTTCAAATTTTGACATACAATAACTTGTCCAAAAATCTAATTCCAGAAAACTTTAGCTTCTTTAAAACCTTACCATATGAACTATTTTTTCTCCAAATGGAATTCATTTATTATTTTTTCTCATTGCACAAAGTTAAGGGATTGGAAAGGGTATTAGACCCTTTTACATGCAATTTCATTAAATTCTTTGCCAATGGACTTCATCCCATTTCAAGCTCATGACTAATTCTCTTAATAACTTAGCATATAGATCTAATATACAGCTCATACATCATAATTCAAAATGTAGGAGTTTAAAATACAATAATCTAAAAGTGCATATAATCATATTACACAACTTTCCTCTTAACTTGAAATTTACAATTAGAACTTACATTTGATCTCTTTGCTTTTTCTCCTCAACTTGACCCTAAAAAGAGTGAATGAGATTCATGGAATCCCAATAGCAAATATCTCTAACTAACACATTAACATGCATAATTACAATTGTGCAATAAATCAAAGACATGAAAACTAACATGCAACACTAACCTCAAGTTCTCACATTATTACTTTGCCAAGGCATATCTTCATCATCAATCATCAAACAAGAATTTGCATGTTCATTCATCAATCATATAACCTCAACATGGCAAATGCACAATTAACAATCAATGCAATGTAAATGTAAAAGTTAGAGAATTTGCTACCTTATTTGCTTAGTCTCCCTTAATCTTTGATGGTTTCCTTCTTGCACTTTGGAACTTTCCTCTTGGAAATTCAAACTCCTACACATAATACAATGCATTTTGCATTAACAACAAGCCCTAAAATTTACCTTATATCACTTAAACATCTTCCAAAACCTCTCTTGAAGCTCAAGGGTCCTTAAACCCTTAACTTTGTCGAAATTGTTTCCAATGCTTCCAAAATCCTTTTCTCACTTCCACCCTACACAATTTTTCATTTGAAAGCTAATGGAAGTATCAAAATCATGAAAATCACACTACTTCCCCATGATACAGGTCTGGCTGAAATAGAACACAAAGGAAAAAGTTGTGATTTTCAACTTCCAACTTCAACCACTTGTATAAACACACTTCTAATCCATTGTTTACGCATTATTTAACTTAAAAACACATCTTCCTCATCAAATGAAAAATTGGACAGCACCTCCCTTAGGGTTTCATGATTCCAAAATTTTATACAAACATTAAACCAACACCACTTATATATCAATCAACTCCTTATCATGCAAGGAATGATTTGCAACCAATCTTTTTCTCTCAATCCCATTCTTTCTCATTTTCACTCTCAAGAACCCTAACTTTTTAGCCACAAAAGGAGACCCTAAACCAAAAATTTAAATTGATAGAAAGCTGGAGGAAGCCCCACTGATCAAGAATATGTGTAGGATTGCTTGGGGGAACCACTTACCTTGGAATTTTGTGAAACTTTTCCTATCCTTCTATTAATATCTTATTTTGATGATAACAAAATTGATGTTTTATGTTATAAAGTTATAAAAATGTTTTGAAACTATTTTTGAAACTTGAATTCTCAAGCTTGGCATGTTTCTGATAGCATTTCAAAGTTTTACCTTAATGGTTTCTAAAAAGGCTCGAATAATAAGTTAAAGTATTGCCAATACTCCAGTATTGGAAATCAATGCTAGAGTATCGTGTTTTGAAACTTATGTTTTTGAGCAATACATTTACTCAATACTCGAGCAAAACCCTCAAGTATTACCAATGCTCGAGCACTAGTACTCAATGCTCAAGTATCAATCTAAAATTAGAGACTATCAGACAGTGCTATTAGTTGTTACCTCAAGTATAGGCTGGAAGCATAGCCAATGATTGAGCACTAAGACACAATGCTGGAGGTTGAGGTTTTTTCACCAGTGCTATCATATAATACTTCAAGCATTGGTTGAAAGCATAGCTAATGCTTGAGTAGTAGAACATAGTGCTCGAGTGTTAAGGTTTTTGCTAGTGTTGTTAGCCAATACTTCAAGAAATAGCTAAAAGCAGAGCCAATGTTCGAGCACTAGAACTCAGTGCTCTAGTGTTGAGGATTTTCATAAGAACTATGAAGGGACTACTAACCAACTGGATTTTAGTACTCGAGTATTGAAGACTTTTATGTTATGTTACGAGTAAATTCTGCTAGTATTGACTGGAAGCAATGCCAATGCTCAAGCACTGTTATCTAATCCTCAAGCACACTATTACAAAAGGTACTTTTTACACCCTATTTTTAACCCAATTGGCGCCCTTCCTTGGAGGGGTGTGTTTGTGAGGGGAGAGAAAGTTAGGGCCTACAACGCCTTATATCATGAAAGGCGCTATATGGACCCTACGGCGCCCTATATTCAAGTATAGGTCACCGTAGACTAGACCTACGACGCCCTATATTAAAAAATAGGGCGCTGTAGACTAGACCTATGGTGCCCTAAATTTAAATATAGAGTGCCGTAAGAACACCCTACGGCGCCCTATATTTACATATTGGGTGTCAAAGGTCCCAATTGCGTTGCCACCATTCACATGCTCCAGCAAGCTCAGTCCCTTCGATAACCTTCGTTATTGTCCAACAAGCTCAGTTCCTTCGCATGCTCCAGCGAGACTCGCACGCTATACCCACCATTATTGTCTAGCTCCAGCCGTCGTCTAGTTCCTCGCCTCCTCAACTCAACTCGTACACCTGTTTTACCAAACATGTGTTATTTCTTGAAAAATCGATTGACTTGAAACACGCAAAACTCTGTTATCAACGATCACTAAAACTAGCATTGAATCAGAGAGGAAAAAAAGTTGTGCACTGCTTGTATTGAATCACGAGAGGAAACAAAATGACACTACATTCATAGAATAAAGAAGGCCAAGATTTGCGCTTTGTACAGTCACAAACTCAGAGAGAGAGAGAGGTGGAAGAAGAAGGAGGCGGTGAGAAGAAAGTGGTGATGGTGGGAATTGATGAGAGCGAATGCAGCAGATACGCTCTCGAATGGGCTCTACAAAACCTAGCTCATGCCCTTTCCAATTCGAAGCTCATCATCTTCTCAGCCTAACCTAATGAGGATCTAGGTTATGCTTATGCTTCTTCCTTGGGTGCTTCCTGTACGACGCCTAGCTCCGTCAACTCCAAGTCCGTCTATCGGGTCTCAGACCCAACAAGTTTCGTTCATCTCTGTTTTTGTGCTCTGTTTAGTCGCAAGCTCATTCCGTCCTCATCTTCATTCACCGCAAGCTCAGCTTGGCCTTGTGCGCGTAAAGTGTCCAACTCCTTCTCAGTCCCAGCCCCGACGTCATCTGTCCGCCCCTGTTCATGACTTAGCCAGCTCGTCCACCCTTGTTCGCGTACCCAGACCTAGACATGTCATCATTTGGCGATGAACTTAGGGTTAAGGTCTACTTGTCACTCTTTTTATGTTTATGAAGGGCTTTAGGCGCCCTACATAGTAAAAAAGTGCCAAAAGTTTAACTTTGGGCGCCCTATATACCATATAGGGCGCCCAAAGTTAAACTTTCGGTGCCCTATTTCACATATAGGGCGCCAATAGTTCATCATCTTCATTTTTTACTCCCTATTTTTAAAAACGGGCACGAATTTTAGGCGCCAAAACTATACTCTGTAGTAGTGGCATCAAGCCTAAAGTTTCACTGCTCACTCATACTCTCTGAAAATGCTCCAGCAAGATGTGCCAGCACTCACAATACTCAAGCATCATGAACTAGTGCTCAAGTGTTGAGGTTTTCAAAACTTTCATCTCGTCAATACTTGCACAGAATACTCAGTGGTCCTATCAAGTAATGTTAATGATCAAGCACTACGTATTAATACTGAGTATTCAGATGATTTTCAAATGCTTTCATCTTATGCTTCAGCATTTAGTTATAGCATTGAAATTTTCTTTGAAATTTACATTGCAATACTCGAGTATTGAATCACTATGCTCGAGCATTACTTCTACTAACAATGTTGCTTCTGACACACTTCACCTACGCTATACAAAAACATTCCTTATTTGTGTAATGACTTTTTGAATTCTAACTGCTCTCATAAATGCAGGAAGATTAACTTATAAAATAAGGAATGAAAAGTAGACTCTTTCTCAGACGTGAAGCTTTCAACATTGATTTATCACCTTCACCGTTGTTCATTGAAGCTTCATTAATGATGAAGCAGATTGGTTGGTGATGGGAGTAACAGCTACTTATAATATCTAACGGCTACTTCATTACTCTCCATCTATAAAAGCACAAGCATTCAATACAGAGAAAGAGACGAGCACTAAGAATTCTTTATGATATTTAATACGCTCTCTGTAAATCATTCATTTTGTTGTTTGTGCTTCAGTAATTGCTATTTACTCTTTTAGGAGAGTTCTTCTAACCAAAAATCATTATAAATCTTAGAGAAACTCAAGGTTGGGACCTTGAGCTTGTTGGGCTAAGTTTGAGTTAGAAAATAGAGTGAGCGATATTGTTTTAGTAAAAAGTGTAAAGGGAAGTGAGTTCCCATTGTAAAGGCTTACGGAGCCTATTGTTGTTGCACATAGTGGATTGAGAAATCTCAAACGTGCTCTGAGGATTGGATGTAGGTCAAGAAGACCGAACCAGGATAAATCTTTCATGTTCATCTTCTACCTCTATCTGCTCTCTTGGTGACTTGTTTTTAATTCTATGCACTATGATTTTAATTTTAAATAGTGACCAATTCACCTCCTCTTGGTCAAATCCTACACTAACACTTCTTGGCTACAAAAATATCATCATTGCTCTCTCTTTCTAGCTAAGAATGGTGGTCACAAATGAGGAGGAAATGGGGAGAAAATTCCATTTAAATCATGTGTAAATTGGTTGGATGG
>JANTPZ010143880.1:0-16037 GCA_025593235.1 Vachellia pachyceras | reverse complement strand
TGTGTGTAATGATATGAAGATCCGTACAAAGGATCCTGCCCTAGACTGGAACTCACGCCTTTTCTTTTCTTTTCTTTTTTTGTGGGTGGATGGTTCATGGTTGTCGTAAATTAGCGAGCCAACCCTCGTTTGCTTAAGATGACGATTGTTAATATTCATTTATAATTTTTGCCATCTTTAAGGATCGCTCATGTTGCACCTAGGGTTCTGCCTCATTTTCTCAAAAAATTGTCTTCATGATGCATCCAATTGCAAGTTCAAATTGGTGGTGTTAATTTGTACGAATATTTGGTGGTCAGCTTTTGAACAATCAATAATTCATTCTTCATATTTTGAACAATGCATTAGACTTATATCTAAGATTATTGAACAGATCAGCTAGGTGTGTTCACTAACTTTGACATATGGAGTCACAAGAAATTTCCGTGAAGGCGAAGTTGACTTGAATAGAAGTCGAAGGTTTAAAAAAGGGAAATTTACTGTTGAGTCTCATATAAGGGGTTTATTTATCAAATGGTCCCAAGTTTTAAAATATTTATCAAATGGTCTCACAGGTGTTGTCAATTTAGCTCATGGTGTTGTTAAGGGTTGTCACGTGACAACACCATGCGCTGCATTGACAACACCATGCGCTGTATTGACAACACCTCTGGGACCATTTGATAAATATTTTAAAATTTGAGACCATTTGATAAATAAGTCCCTTGTGTGGGACTGTACAGTAAATTTCCCTTTAAAAAACAAGGGAGTTTGTATCAAAAAAAAAAAACAAGGGAGTACACTGGAGTCTGGACGTTGGCGGGCAACGAAATTTTAAAAGAGGCCACTTAATTTAGGCCGACAAGATATTACAGTGATTATTGTCACAAGCCAAAAAAAAATTTACAATCAGATTAGCAACTGTAATATCAATTCCACCCTATGCATTGGCAATGTCACCACATAAATACGTGAGCATGAATTCACTTCTGATTCCGCTACCAGCGTAGCCAACAGAGAATTGGCTTATAGGAAGTTCAAAAAGAATACCGCAAACCTTCGTCCTGTTCCCTCAATAACCCTGCCGTCACAACGTTTGACAAAGATCAATCCCCTTGTAGGCAGTAAAGTTGACGAATATTTCCCGAAGCTGCCACCACACGAGAAAAGCAAAATTATAATAAAAAGAGCAGATTATGCAGAGAACACAGAGAGGAGAGACAGAAATGGATAGGCACAGAATAAAAAGATCACATGAAATATGAATAACAGAGAATCTACCTCAAACAATCAGCTTCACACAGAATAAAAGGTCATGTACAAGTACAATGTTACACTAAATAAGCGAATCTACCTCAAGCAGTCAGCTTGGCAAGTAAAAAGGTAGCCGGTTGGAAGACATGTATCAACCATATTGTTTGAATAAAACTAAATAAAGCACGAGTGATTGTTACCGTATAACCAGTCCTTGAAGTACACGTGAAGTGCAGATGACAATTCCCGTTTTCGATTTTCTTCCAAGGGTGCTTCCCGCAAGAGCTGTTTTATCTCCTCCAAATCTTTTTGCTGAAATGGAGATACAATTTTAATCAATTCGATGGTTATTAAATTGAAGTCAAATCAATTGATTGAAATGAAGCGTTTTTTATAGTTTGAACACTAAATTTGGAAATCCAACCACAAAGGAATTCCAAATAGCTCCGTTGACATACATTTCTATGCTGCGACGCAATGTAAGCATCTGGTAGTTTAAAGGGATTGTCGTTTGTAGATCCAGTGTGCTCGCCCCCAAGCCAGTTCGGAATCTGCGCACCAAAGGAAAAGCATTTGAATAACGGCAAACAAACATGATTCTAAAATAGAATAGAAAAAGTAGCGATTAAAGAGGAAATAAAAGGGCGCTACTTTAAGGTTACACACATGAAATAATACATGGGGAAGAATATGGAGCACAAAATAATTTTTCCCTGACTTCTTGCACTAAACACTTCAATTTGGTCATCACATGTTTCCACATGGATAGAGTGATAAATATGGCAAAGCTAGTAGTTAGCATCTAGTGTATAGAAGAATGCTCATTTTATTTGTTTGAAAACAGCATTATGTGATGGAGGTTCTCTCAGCTTCTAATGAACTAGACAATTTATGTATATAACCTGATCTAATTTAAAGGCTTAGTGCTTGTTTGGACAAGAAAAATGCAAGAGATGTTTGCTAGGTGCGTGGGATGAAGAGAGACTGCATGGGCAGCTAACTTGGACAAATTAGCTGGCAATTGCATTTCTAAGTCATAAAAAATGAACAGTGACTCAACTGCTCTTTGCTTTGAGGGATTACATTAAAATTTTTAAAACCTGAGCTAAAAGTATAAAAACTAAAAGGTGAATTGAACCTAAAATAAAAATCTTAAATTGTCCTATAAGTCAGGTTAAAGTCATAACCATAAAATTTGTGAATTGATCAGGATCCACGAGCGTAGCAGACTCAGCTTGAACATCAGAGACACCCGCTGGATGAGATAATGAATCATGAGGATCAACCATGCCCAATGCTAGCGGTTCGTCCCATCTGTTTACTGTGGGCACAATTCCGATTTCAGTCATGTGCTCCTCCAGCTGGGAGTAGAACGTATTGTACGGTGCCACCTAAGAACACAAAAAATCAGAAAATAATTTCAAAGGATAGACCCGCTGGGAGGAGCGAGGATCCTAGATAATAATACACATTCATTACCAAAAGCTAGTAACACTGAAAATAGACATTGATAAGGGGTCAGAAAAACAAAATCCCATATTTGAAGTTATATAAACTGTTGGTGAATAAAAATCGCATTGAGCTAATATAATGTAGGCAGAACTATGAATATCATAGTCCAACATATCCAATAACCTAGCCAGGAAATCATAAAAAGTGCAAAATCCCACATCCATCACATGCTCAAGAAACTATCAACAGGAAGAACATCGTGCAAGCCAAAAATAGCAGAGTATCAACATGTAATTTATAGTCATGCAACATCCGATATGAAAATCCAATATGGACACAACCCTTTTCTGATCTTCTATTCATTAAAGTAAGTTAAACAAACAAATGCTCTCGTTATATTTTTTCCACCTAAATATGAATTATTACCTCTTCTCTTAGGTTAAACCAATTAAACAAATATGATATATCTCAATTCATAAACTTGGACATGTAGGGGCGTTGCATTTGAGGCCTAAAAACAACGAGTAGAATCAGAAACTTGACAGCAGCTACATAGCATCAACCAGCTCGCAAGTCCATAAATCTTGCAACAGGAGATGAGCAAGTTCACCTGCAGCTTATGGTTATCACCAACAATGAGAGGTTGTTGGTTCACTCCCAGAAAGAAAACACATTCACGGCAGTTAGCAATACAAATACGTTTTGCTGCCACAATTACATGAACTCGTTCACAGTGTTCAACTCTTACAGCCTGTCAAAGGAAAGAAATGGACATTAACTTCCATCCCAGCAACCAAAGAAGCCACTAATTTAACATGTAACAAGCAGAGCATCAGCTATATGCCTTCAAACGGAAGGCATAAAAGTGCACAAGATACATCAGTTCTTATATTGGAAAGGGCTAAAAAAGTAACCTGATAAAAGTTCTTATGTTTTAAAGGATCAGTTATTTTTGTTACCAAAAGAAAGCATCAGTTATTTTATTTTATATCATAATAACAGTAAACTAAACAGCCATGCGGTATACTGAAGCAATGTTATTTAAGAATGGGGGATGGGAAAGAGAGATATAGCCATCTCATTCATTGACATTTTTTGACATTTTCTATAACATTGTACAAGAAAATAGCAGGTGACTATTAAGCGACTATTTCTAACAGGCTTCTAGGAGAAAAGAGGACCGTATGTAGGATTAGGAAGGAATAGAATGAAGGCTAACAGGCTTGAAGAATCTCACTGTGAAGGAGGACCAGAAATGCAACACTTAAGTTAGAAAATTTAAAATGCATATGAACATTTCAGCATTCAACTGCTATGCATATAGTCATGGCTTTTTCTCACCATCTTTACTTTTCAAGGTCAAGCTTCGTTCAATTGAAGGTAAATCCATGCTGTCCTTCTCTTGATCAAGAGCAGGAATGCTCTAAGGGCAATGGTTAAGAAGACATTTGATGCATTGACTACGTAATTATAGCAGGTTTCAAAAATTTTATATGATTATCTAATGCAGCCTTTCGCATTGATTTTCGAATTTGTCTTTTAAATTGCATCTTCTGATATCTGAAAACGGCACCTTCTTTTGTTGAAAATAAAGCCATATATTATTCCTTGATCATGCTCATGGGGCATGATTAGCCAGGCCCTGCAATAATAGTCACTAAAACAATTTTTGCTACAGCTCAAACATGCAGACACTGTTGTAATTGCATGTATCTGGGCACATGGAATGATGGAAACATAGTGAAGTTTCAGGACCTATAAATTGAGTCTGAAGTCATCACTCAGAGACTAGAAAGGCAATCCTGCCAGTTGGGAAGACTTTAAGATTTTGATTGAACGTGGGGAACAGGACTCTGGTTTCTTTTCCATTGATGGAAAATTGCGAGTAGTCATTGATATTCTGGACAATGACAAACAATTTCAATTCAAGATGACAATGATGAGATCATCACAAGTTATGATCCAGAAGGTACTCACATTTAAAACTTTGCAAGAATGAGAGGGCTGCAACTTTGCAAGCATTAGAGCAGATTTACAGAAGATAAGTAATAGTTAAAGCATGATTACTTCACTACACATCAATCCTATCATCAAACAACACATGGTGGAAGATAGAACAAAATTGCACATGCATATTGAAGTGGTCCGTACCACGGAAGACAACTTCTAATGTGAAAGTGGCAGTTCTGTTCCCCGTAACTACTAAAAAATTAAAGTCCAAAAACCTAGGAAATTTTCTTTCAGTTTAAGGAAACTGCCAACTGCATGTACCATCAGGATCATCTTAGTATCTCAACTTACCATTCAGATGGAAAAAACGTTGTTATTCACCACACTACTGTTAGAAAACAAATTTCATACACACTCTAGTTTATGCAGATCTACTTAGCTCCTTGTAAAAGCAGGACTCACAGATACTAGTCATTACCTTGCCAACTGCTCCTAGAACTATAGTAGTATCAGAACATCCATAGACAGTAGCATATCTCAGAGGTGCTAAGATGTAGATGGTAGACTCATGACAGTTTAAAACCTGCATCAACCAGACATAATGTTTATAGTAGGCCAATAGCCCAATATCCACAATTATCATGAGAGATGAAGTTCTCTAGCTAGCATCTGTTCTTTAATCAAACATAAATCTATAATGGCAGACAAATGTTTTGTAGAAAGAACATAGGTGTAAGCAACAGAACAGAAGAACAGGTGCAAGAAACTAACCTTAACAGAGGAACCTTTGATGTCAGACGAAAGCTTCACATATGACGATTTAGAGATCCCTTCAATGAAATATGGGCTCCTAGTACTTGTTGAGACATTAGCTGAATTGGTGCATGCCTCCGCCATAACAACATCCTGATCAGATGCATTGCCCGGCCCTTTTTCCTTAGATGAAGCTGGTTCAGAAATATGTTCCAAAGCAGAAACTATACTTTGAACAAGCCAATCATGAACTTGGGCAGCAGGAACAGGAACAGCAGGCATGTCAGGGTCAGAGTTTGCGAAGAAAGGAGATGCTTGACCTAATGAATTTCCATCAAATCCCTTATCACCAAACTGAATCAGAAAGCCAAGGTGCTCAAATCTATCCATAGTTAAGACCTGAAACAAGGTCAAGTAAATGAAATAGGGATAAAAACCATGAAAACTAAAGATTCAGTAGGAAGAGGGGGGGGGACTAAATACAATAAACATGCACCAGAAGTCTGGACAACATATATAAGAATGACAACCAAACAACAGAATGAAAATGGGAACCAATTTATGCTTCAGGTGATAGACAAAAACTGACATCATATTGCCGGAGATAAAGTTTAAATACAATAGACATGCACAAGAAGCATATTGACTGTGGTATCCATTGCCTGAAATTAAAGATCTTTCCATGATTTAGGATGGCACCAAGAAACACGTAAATCACTAGAATGTAGTCTAAAGAAGAAAAGTCCATAATGTTAACAGATTCGTATTGGGCATATAGCAAATCATTTCATGGAAATCAGTAAGCCATGAATGGCATAACATGTAGTAAATTCACAAACCAAGGATTCTTCATCACCCCCCTCCGCAGGCTCTGCTAGAAGAGATAGAATGTTAGCCATGTGCTTCTGCAAATACAATAATTGATGAGCCTCCTCATCAGCCTGTGATGGCATAAACCGCCGACTGTTGCTGCGCACTAGCTGCAAAATATTGAAAAATGGAAACCAATATTTCAAGAATTACTCAAAAGTGGCCAAAGCACATTAATCCGAGATCGTGGACAAGAGTAACACGGTCAATATTGGACATTTTAGACTAGTTCAGATGGAAGTTTGACCAACACGGCGAGAGCTCAGGTCAAAACTTGGCGTCAGTTTAAAACTGCCAGATTGATTATAAAAAGAAGAAAAGAAAAGAACTAGCTGCAAAGCGCAGCAGGTCATGCATTCCGGCTTTCCACAATCATATTTCACAGTTTTTTCATGCAACCGCCAAAATGTACTCAAAGGCTAAACAATCAAATTTAGCCCTCAATACAATTTAATTGAACACAAAAAGTCAAATTTAATTGATCATAGAAAAACATTGGACATGATTCGAGTTGTTTATTTACGGTTGATACGGGAAGTGATTACGCCTAACCACTCAACAACCGATACAATCATAAGGGCTAATTGGCATTGCAAAAAGATTATAATAAAAAACCACTTTGTCTGTCCACAACTTAGTCCCTGGGATCTTCAATATCCAAGAATTGCCTCACCGGCATTACAATCATTTAAATAAAATGTTGATTGACCTGCAAGGGCGAGAGAGCAGAGAGATAACCATCAAAGGCCGAAGTGGAGGGCCAAACGTCAGCCACGGCGGCAGAGTCCTTGTGCGTCCTGGGCAGGAGCTTCTTGTAAGATTGAATGTACAAGAACAAAACCAGATCATGGACATCAGCACCAAAGGAGTCGATTTCTCCAGGCTTGGCTGCGGCTAGAGGTTCGGACTCGTAGTAGAGAACCGAGGCGAGGGTGTCGAGAACGAGCCCTGCGTGATCAGGGGAGATCTGTAGAGCTTCCGCGATAGCCGCTGAATTGACCCTTTGATTAGAGGATAACTTAAGGAGCTTATGCTTCAAGGGGATTAGGGTTTGCGCGGGATCGGAGAACATGAGCTTTGGCAGGGGCAAGAGGCCGTGCTCGAAGGGCTCACGCCTTGGACGAATGAGAGTGCTGGCGTCTCTGGCTGTAGACGGCAATGAAGACGATGAAGGCGACTGAATTGAGTCGGCCATGGCTAGAGAGCGAGGAAACAATGCGACTCAGGGGAAGCCGAGAAAGAAATGAGAATTGCAGATCCTTGAAGGATGAATGATGAGAAGGAAGGGACAAGCGGCTGTGTTCAAATGAGATTGGCCGTATGAAATCCTAGAAGCGTGGCGGCTTGTGATTTGGCGCCTGTGTGTGGAGACCAATGCACTTCGACCTGAGTCCCACGTTGAGGAGATGACGATGTGTAGTAAACTGAGAGCTCATGAAAAATCCACAGTTTTTATCATGCCATTGCACTTCAAAAGCATTTCTCTTCAGCAGCAACGACATGAGAATTCTTTCGATCTTGGAACCTCGGTGCTCCAAACCTGGCCGTTGCTTAACTAACCTCTATTCTTCTCTTTCATTTCGCGGAAATTTACTGCGTTCCAAATTAAATAAATTACCGCCTTAATCGTTGATGCAAAATGGGAGATTTAAAATGTGGGAGCTCATTGAATACCTTTATATTTCAAAGTGCACGCCCTCCCGCCACGACTGTTGCTAGATGTTCGAGCACAGTGCAAAATATCTATCCAGATCGCACTCTTCACCACTAAAACACCATGACTGATGCTTGGTCTATATCTGGTTTTTGGCTCATAATTCTTGATTCGGAGATGCAGTTTCACTGCGAAGAGATCAACATGCCCTATCGTGAGGGAGCAGTTATCCATCGTTAACGCTGTCAATAAATAGGGGGACAATAAAACAAATGTATATTCTTAAATTTTAGATTACTTCTTTGGATATTTTTATAATGAATCATTGCCTGGTTCGAAATCTAGGTCGGGAAAGTCTGTCTTTTTTTTTTTTTTTTGTGGTGGGGGTGGGGTTTGGTAGCTTATTCTCAACTCTGATGCCTGATTTTATCAGTGCGGGGCAAAAAGAAAAATGCAAGCTTTCAAGTAACGATTAATATGTTATTATACAATGGCTTTCCTTTTTTTCTTCCAATAATATATTTCATGTCCCAGCCAAGATAGGCATAGTTCTCGAGTTAGAAAGATAAGCATCAGTGTAGTTGGATAAGAGGAGAGGGATGGACACGTATGGACAGGGAGCAATGGAGCAAAATGAAGGGAACAGAAATGGATGAAGTCACAATCAGAGTTGTTAATTTGCCTTCGAATCTCAGAATGCAGATACTGTACCATAGTCATAGGATTTCAGCTGTACAGTTTGCATAGAAGCCAATGCATTGAAACGCTTTGCGCAATCTAAAACAAACATCGCCTTCACACGAAAGCACGCATCTTGATATGCAGTATCCGAAGCCGCAGCAAGAGGAGGCACGTTATTGAACCTTTCGTCTCTCGGATTTTGGTGTGCAGCAAGCTCTCTAACCATACGCTCCCGGGTTTATTTCGTCAGGTGCAGTTGAGAAACCGGGAAGGAGTGGCGATGGAACACGAACAATCAATACATGCCTGTGATTATGCTCATCAGGAGAGCAGAGATCACGACAGTGGTGAGGTAAAGGGAGTTTATAAAACCTGGCCTGTGATGATGAATTGATCATTGCCAATCTCTGTTTCTTCTGTTAGCTTCCCTCTATCTTCACCGATGGCCACACACCCGTGCTCACTATTCGCAGACTGATAAAGGACCAGACTTCTAAGCATGTCACAAGTCTTGATTTATGGTTGACAACAAAGCTTATGCAATGAACGGGTGACGGATCCAAAAAAGAAGGGAAGATAGGTGAAATTCACGCGTGGCGCATAAAAATACAGAGCGAGTATGATCAAATAAAGGATGGGGATTCCAATAACCACCTTAGAGGTTCTATCCCTTTTAACTTGCTGTCTACTACCATAAGAGCAAAGAAACAAAATCCACACAAATGTGTGTAGCAAAGCAACAATGATGACAACACAAACAGAAAAGCCTTCCAATGCATTAACTAGCACCACCAACACCATCCCGTCCCTGAAGCACTAGATTTGCAAGACCCAACCAGCAAGCATACCCATCCAAACTAGATCAAAGGAGAAGAAACCCTGGTAGAGGGAAAGACACTGTTCATAGCTAATTGTTCCTCCTTTGTTGTATTAGTGCACAAGTTAAATTTGAGTAGAGTATGTCTATGAACTGGTCAATACAGAAGAAGTACAAAAACTACACCCCAAAATCTTATAAAACCTCTCTTTCTAAGAAGATCCATTTTTATGTGAGACCTATGACGTGATCTTTAAATTTAAATTTTAGTTGTTATTAGACATCAAGGCCTCCACTGTACATCATCTCATGGGTCTGGAACTCGAAAATAAGTGAAAGTGAAAGAGAAAGCCAGCGATCGAGTTCTATAGCAAGAACTTGCAGCAGGCAGGGAGTTCAATCAGCTAAATAAAATGGAGGAAAATTACAAAGTCTTTAAATTATAAAATAAAAAATAAGAATAAATAATAAAAAGACTTGGAGAATATACGATAATGATAGAAAAATTGAAGGTTATCAAAATCGGGTAACTGACAGAGACTCGCACGGAAGAATGACAAAGGCACATGAGTTTCGTAGAAATTTCGTGAGATGTTGACAAAAAGCAAGCTTAGCACTCCCCACTGAATCAGCCTCTTCATTATTTTATCTCTTTGGCTCTGCAGTGCTACCTGTCTGCTACATCCATTATTGTTTTATTCCAAACTTCTGCTTCTTCTTCTTCTTTTGCAGAAATTAAAGGAATAGGATTAGCGTATTACTTTGAGTTGGAGCTTTCACAGTGTGGCTTTTGAAATCCACATATATTACATATATAATTTTGCTGCTGCTGCTGCTTTCTCCACCGTCTTCAACTTAAGATTGCTCTATCATATTCATAGATTCATAGCCCAACAAGGTAAAGTATCTCTGAGTCTTCTCTTTGTATCGTACTGTCTTATCCTTGCTTTCACTCTCTGCCTTCATGTCAAAAGCTCCCAAACCTTGGGTTCTAACTTTCTATGCATGTACACTCTCTATTGATTAAACTTCTGAGAGTGATAAGAACTGGTCCATGAATCCAATTAAAATGGCAATTGGACAGCCTCCCACCTGGCGAAAGCTGGGGTGAGTGGAGCTTCAAAAAACAATCTGACTTGGATATATCTAGAAATGACTTGGTGGATTACACAAAACGAATTATATTATATAAAAACAATGTATGTGCAAGAGATGTACATTTTTTTTCAGGTTTATCCTTATTCATTGTGAGGGTGAGCGAGAGGGAAAATGAATGCAAAACGAGATGAAAGAAATAAGTGAAAAAAACAGATAAGAGATACATAAAATAAGGGGGGAAATGAAAAAATTCATTAAATTCTTTTATAAATATAACTTTTTTTTTTACAAAAAGAACATGCATATCAGAGAATCACAAAAAAACTATTGGAGGGATTATAATATATTTCAAAAATGGATATAGTTGAAAAGTTACTGAATATATCAATGAAAATTAAGGTTTTTTGAATGTGTGAAATGTGTTAGAAGAGAGATAGAGGAGTTTGAACTAAATAAGGAAATAAATTAAAAATATATTTCTCTTATCTTATTTATAATTTATTTCTAACATATTTCACAAAGTCCGAGAAAAAATCTTAAAATTAATTCAATAACTTTTCAACTTTATCTTTATTTAAATATTTGTCACTTCTCTTTTTTAACATTCAATTCTATTCCTATTTATAAATAACTTCAATATGTTTCATATAAACTAAAGAAAACTTTAAATCTCATTAACTTTACTTTAAAATTTAATAATATAACTTTTCACTTTATCTCTATTTAACAGCTACTATAATACATGAGAGCAAAAGTAACATATAATAAATGAAGGATAAAACTGTATATTTATATGAAAAATTTAACGAGGTAATTTATAAATATGATCAAATAAAACATTCTCATTTTACCCTATAAATAATATCATAGGAGTATATACCATTGATAAATAGTGATAAATAAACTTAGAAAATAGTCATTGACAATTTTACAAGTGAATTATAACATGAATTAAGATATATTTTAGATGTTATCCTATGCTTTGGACAGAACGGCGTGTAAAATTTTTGATAGAGGAACCGTCCGTTCACTACTAGAAAATTCAGATTTAGTGACGAAAAAATCAAATTTAACGACAGAAAAAGTCCGTCGCTAAATTTAGTGACAGAATTAGCGAGGGAAAGTTTTTATTGCTAAATTAGTGACGGAAAATTCCGTCGCTAAATTAGCTTTTTCATTTTATTTATCAAAAGGTAATCTAAGATCTAAAATGCCACCTGCAAAAGCGGAGGAAACAACAAAGTGACTTGAAAGTAACTGATAGAGAGGTTTTATGCAGAGGTATATTGTTTTTCATAGTTAGATGGGCAAATTATCGGTGCTATTTTATATTTACATGTCTAGTTTCGGATTCAGCTACTAAGCCAGAAATTTGTGATTTCACGAGTCATTCCCAGTTGACATGCTTAATTGTCAAAGATTAGTTATGTTCCTCGATTTATATGAACAGAGAAACAATTTCTTAACACCAAAGGCCAGTGATATTATTCTGAGGCCTCAACTGTGAATAATAACATTTGTTAAATAAAGATCCCTTTTCTTGTCCGTAACCACTCTCGAATTCACCAAAACAAACCACTGGCAACCGGCCATTAAAAGCATCAATAGGAGAAGCCACGTTCTCCGTGTACGTCTGACAATTACTTTAAATAAAATCATTTAAATAAAATCATTCTCGCGTGCTTACTCTAAAATATGTAAAAATCATTCTTTTAAAGGATTTCTAAACATGTTTATGGCTAACACACAGCGCTGCTCCTCCCATTCAGTGGCAGAGTCAGGACCTTCAATTAATGGGGGCAATTTTTTTATTTTCAAACAAATGATAATGGTAAAAATTCAGTGGGTTCAAATATTATAACTCAGTGGGTGCAAAACAAAAAACTAACAAGTATTTACATGAAAACAAAAAAGTTAAGTGAAGGCATTTACCCACACTCAACTCTACATACCTCCGCCATTGCTCCCATTGTTTGTGCTGTAGCAATGCCGCGTTTCAACTTAGATTTAATCTCTAATAATACTAAGGTCAAAGTAAAAAATCAGTCCTTTAAATTTACATCAAGTTTCAGTTTGATCCCTTAAATTTAAAAAATGCATTTTTAGTCCTTAAATGTTAACACCGTTAATTTTACTTAACGAAAAATATTAATTCAATCACTGTTTTGTAATCAAATGATGTTAAAATGTACTTAAATATTTATTTTTATACTTTAAAATTTGACTATATTTTATTATCATTTAATAACATAATCACTATTTAAATTTGCTTATTCAACATTTTTTGTTAAATAAAATTAATGGCATCAAGAATAAAGGGTTAAAAGTGCACTTTTTAAATTTAAGGAATCAAAATAAAATTTGACGTGAAGGTGAAGGGTCAAATATATACTTCAGTACTAATTGTCTAATAAACACCGCGGAATAAATAGACGAGCATAACTCTCCTCCTGATTGATTGCAACATGAAAATTCAAAATAAGTACAGTTAGGGGATCACAAGGCGCCATATTTGCTGTGTTCTCTCTCTTTTAATTAATCAATAATCAACACAGA
This sequence comes from Vachellia pachyceras, assembly GCA_025593235.1. Classification (NCBI taxonomy): domain Eukaryota; kingdom Viridiplantae; phylum Streptophyta; class Magnoliopsida; order Fabales; family Fabaceae; genus Vachellia; species Vachellia pachyceras. The sequence goes on along the minus strand of JANTPZ010143880.1, from coordinate 2,973 downwards.
CTGGGCGGAGCTATCTCATGGTGAGGGTGGGCAAATGGTTCCATTAAATTTTTTAATTTATATATAAATAGTTATTAGATTTTTATTATAAATCTACTAATTTTTAAAATTTAAACACACTCAAATTATTTATACTAATAAATTTACTACATATACCCGCATCAAAATTGCCTCATTTTTTATGGCCCAACCCACCATGGTCATGGGTTGGGCGGGTTTAGCTCATGGGTAAAACCCGTATTACCGGCTCTAGTGGCATGGTCCCAAAAATGACTAAGGTTGAAATTCCAGTTTTCCCCCCCCGGACCAAGCCTGTACGCTTGGGAAAAGAAATGAGAATCCGATCTTGTTGCTCCTGATGATCTCAGATCAAAGCAGCCCAATCGGTAGGAACACGTGTAATTGTGGACCGCAGGATTTCAGAACTGCATGTGGGCTCCACCGCCTCCCCACCATCTGTACCCACAACAGAGCAATTGCCCTGTGGGAAAAAGTAAAGTTAGAAGTTCCGTGTATATTTTGCATAGATTCATCAGATCCCAGCCCCCACAGCGAGGAGAGGAGGGAAAATCAAAAGTAAAAAACCAAGGCTGAAAAACACTTAACCTTCAAGAGCCTTCTCTCTCTGTATCCCCTCAATCTCCCTTGGGCCGCGCTCATCCTTATCTGTTTTCTTCTCAATCTGGGAATTTCCAGCTTCATTCCTCCAGCTTTTTACATGCCCTTCCAAAGGAATCACCCGATTCACTTAAACCCTCATTTTGGATCCAAATCGCTTGGCCAAGGTATATCCCCAGAGCCCCCCTCGTTGGTACGGCGTTTTACTTCTTAAAGCTGCTCCGTCTGTTTCTCTTGAACCCTCTTGAGAAATCTTCGAGTCCTTTCATGCATCGCGGTGGCTGTAATCTATCATATCTTGCCCAGCATTCACTCATATGAAACTGACCTTTTTGTATCTTTCCTTTTTTATAAATGGTTTTCGGAAATTGAAAAAAAAAGTAGAGAGAGAAGAGGGAGAGAGATGATCAGTACAAGCGCACAATCTGAACGAGTTGATTTTTTGTTTTAGTTTTTTTCAAGATAAAAACACTGCTCTTGCTGGTGCCTGGTGGCTTAAAAGGTGTACTAAAACAAGGAGAGCGAAAAAAGAGTGAGCTCTGTTTGAGGTGCTTGTTTCCGGAAACATTTTCTCTGGTCAGGTAAGTAATGGTTTTCGCGTCAAGATCTCGGAATGTTGAAAATATAAAACTCAAAACACGTTCTTCTATCATCTTTGCTGCTTCTTCTGTCGGCAACCAAACATACAATCTGGGTTTCATGTTGTTTTTCTTGCGCTTATGAAATTTAAACATTCGAAATGTATTTATAATGTTTTTGGTTGATAATCGTTCCAGTTGCAGGGTAAATAATCGGATCGAAAGGCTTTGAGGGAAGCTCTTGGCTTTCTCCGGAGGGAGTTGCGTTTATTTACTGTCATTGAACATTCAACTTCGTGAAATCACAGATCTTGCCATCTAGGTTTGCCATTGAATATTTCTGCTTTCTGTCCGTGATCACATATCGCCTTTTTTCATATTCATTTTCTGCTAGCTCGTATATTTATTTTTTTTATCTGTGCATTAGATTTTCAAGTTTCCCGGAAACTTAGGTTGATTGGTTTGCTGGCCTGTAACGGCTATTTGACTCTGCCTTACTGTTTTTTAGGCTTCTTGGAACTGTATCATTGTCGAAGTTCAAACTCTTCCTGCTGCGTCTGCGAGACCTTTTTGCTCTACTCCAGCTTTAATTTTTTTCCGAATTGGGTCTCTCTTTCTGAGTCGAGAAGATGCAGAGGCCTCCACCGGAAGACTTTTTATTGAAGGAGACCAAGCCTCACCTTGGAGGGGGCAAGGTCTCTGGTGATAAACTTACGAGCACCTATGATCTTGTTGAGCAAATGCAGTACTTGTATGTGAGGGTGGTCAAGGCGAAGGACCTACCTGCAAAAGATGTCACTGGTAGTTGTGACCCTTATACTGAAGTGAAGCTTGGAAACTACAAAGGCACCACTCGTCACTTTGAGAAGAAAACTAACCCTGAATGGAATCAGGTTTTTGCTTTCTCAAAGGATCGGATTCAGGCTTCAGTTCTGGAGGTTACTGTGAAAGATAAAGATCTTGTGAAGGATGACTTCATTGGCCGTGTTTTGTTTGATCTGAATGAGATCCCTAAACGAGTTCCCCCAGATAGCCCTCTGGCCCCACAATGGTATAGATTGGAGGACAGGAAGGGCGATAAGGCAAAGGGGGAGCTAATGCTGGCTGTATGGATGGGTACCCAGGCTGATGAAGCATTTCCTGAAGCTTGGCACTCTGATGCTGCAACAGTTATCGGGGCTGATGCTCTTGCAAACATTAGATCAAAAGTGTATCTATCTCCTAAGCTTTGGTATTTAAGGGTTAATGTAATAGAGGCGCAAGACTTGCAACCGACTGACAAGGGTAGATACCCAGAAGTTTATGTGAAGGCTATCCTGGGAAATCAGGCTTTGAGGACTAGAATCTCTCAGAGTAGGAGCATTAATCCAATGTGGAATGAGGACCTGATGTTTGTAGCAGCAGAGCCATTTGAGGATCCCCTCATTTTGAGTGTGGACGATAGAGTCGGTAACAAAGATGAAGTATTAGGGAGGTGTGTAATTCCTTTACAGTATGTTGATAGGAGGCTAGATCACAAACCTGTAAACACTAGGTGGTTTAATCTTGAGAAACATGTTATTGTAGATGGTGAAAAGAAGAAAGAAATCAAGTTTGCTAGCAGGATCCATATGAGGGTCTGTCTAGAAGGTGGTTATCATGTTTTGGATGAATCAACTCACTACAGCAGTGATCTACGACCAACAGCAAAACAGCTGTGGAAGTCCAGCATTGGCGTTCTTGAAGTAGGGATATTGAATGCCCAAGGTTTAATGCCAATGAAAACCAAAGATGGGAG
>JANTPZ010143879.1:4026-28589 GCA_025593235.1 Vachellia pachyceras | reverse complement strand
TATTCCCTTTTTCTCCTCCAGCTGATTCATGTGTCCTGAATATTAAGCCAAAATATGATATAATCTCATGCACTTCAAGTGATAAACATTTGGAGGTTCAAGGAATGATAAAATAACTCAAAATTAACACCAATTCCTTTAATCTTTCATGGACACAATTAAACTCTAATTGGTACATTTATGCTCAAATAAAATGTCAAGATGTTAACATTAGGTACAATTAATTCCTATAAAATAGGGATTTATCAGTCGCGATGGCACACGGTGATGGAACGACACGATAGAGCAAGCGACGGACGGCGACGGTGAAAACAAAGGCGAAAATGAAGAGAATAAACAAAACAAACTTAAAAAGAAAACTGGCGGGAGATAAAGAGACACGAGTTTCGGCTCGGCGAACAAAGGTTTGGTCGCGACAAAAAGATGAAAGGTCTTGATGTTGACCACAGCGAAAAATAAACTTTGTCACGGTGTACACTTCCCGATAAGACACAGATGATAATCAACAAATTTGGGCGTAGCTAAAATTGAATTTAGTCACTGTGAAACATCATAGAGACACACAAACACAGAGATGGAAACACAAAACACAAGACAATAACCAGCATTCAAGCATAAAACTTCAACCAATCAATTTTGTACATCCTAACTTTGCAAGCAAAACTCTTTTCAACAATTAACCTCTTGAAGACAAGCTAATCAGAGATTCAAGGGAGTTTATTGAATTCAAAACAATCCTACACTATATATAAAAAGTAAGCTACCACTGCTGGCAATGTTCCTCCCCCACACTTGAAGCATTGATATTCACAACATACTCATTGAAGCTCAAAGCAAATGACTAAGGGAAGGAAAGGAACAACCTGAGAATCATGACGGCTTATGGGTTTCAACAGCTTTCCCACACTCTTCTTTTGATTTTCCATGCAGCGCATGCATTGGTACCACCGGTTCGGCTAACACTCTTCTTGATGGCTCTACAAAATCAATTGAAATACCTCTCCCGGAGGTGTCATCACTGTTTATATAAGGAAAGGTGTTCATGCACTCATCAGTTTGTTTTACAAAATGTGTGTATGGCAATAAAAATATGCTATCAACCAATGCAATATGAGTGCATTTTCCAACGTTTTCACATGAGCAAATGGGGGATCAGGGGGTTTAAGAAGAATTTCCAAATCCTTTTCATCAAATGGTGCACATAAATGAAGATGTGAACATGCTAGTTCATTTTCTATTTCCAATTCAGCACATGCATAATCTACCACAGCATCAAGGGCATTAACACTCAACAGTGAATAATCTTCATAAGGATGTGTCATGGCCTCATATATGTTAAAGCTAATCTTAGTTTCCCCTACTTCCATTGATATGCTTCCTTCCTTCATACTAATTATAGTATTATCAGTCCTCAAGAAGGGTCTACCTAAAATCAAGGTGGACTCGCTAATGGATTCTCTAGATATGTCTAGCATATAGAAGTTGGCAGGGAAAATTAAGTCTTTTACCTTTACAAGAATGTCCTCAACTATCCCATCTAGATACCTAATCGATCTATCCGTTAGTTGGAGTACTACGAATGTAGGCTTCAAATTTTTGACTCCTAAGGCTTGATAAACCGACTTTGGCATCACATTAATCGCAGCCCCTAGATCTAATAACACTCCCCCTATGGTTATTTTTCCTAAAGTACAAGGGATGGTAAAAGATCCTGGGTCTTGACATTTCACAGGAAGTTGTGGTTTAAATAAGCTGAAACATTAGAGCTTACTTAGACTCTTTCATTAGGTCTAAATTTCCTTTTATTTGTGCACAAGTCCTTGAGGTATTTAGCATACTTAGGGACCTTTTTAACTAAGTCAAGCAATGGTATGTTTACCTCTACTTTGCTAAATAAGTGAAAAATTCCTTTTCACTATTCTTTTCAGCAAGCTTTTTATTCATCAAATATGAATTTGGAAAAGGGACTTCGTGAATGTTTACTTCTTTACCTTTCTTTCGACGAGGTAGAACCATGCTTGGTTCTCTCTTTGTTCGTGCTCAATGGCCCTTGCTCCAAAACTCTTCTTTCCTCTTCTTTTTATTGTGGTGAGGCACTTTCTCTTTTCAGTAACAACTCCTTTTTTGTGCTATCACTTCTCTTTTCTTTTGAAGGAACTTGTGGAATCTCTTCAAACTCACTGGCCTCTTCTCTTTATCCATCTTCTTCTTCATCATCGAATCTCACATGCTTCCCACTTCTCAAATTAATTGCATTTAATCCCTTAGGATTGATGATGATATTAGAGGGTATGGAGCCACCACTTCTTGCTTGTTATTCACTCAAATTGTTGGAAAGTTGAGTGATGAAGGAGTTCAAATTTTCAGCTTTTGTCTCCCATTGCTCCATCCTCTTCTCCAAAGAAGTTTATCTTGCATCATTCTTCAAAGAATCATTTTGAATATGTGAGGCAAGTGAATTGAATTGATTGGTGGTGGAAGCCTTCTCTTCCTTGAGTAGCACCAACATGTTTTGAAGTAGCTGATTAGTATCCTCCTTTGGTGGCACAATCAAGGCTTGTTGTGTATTTTAAATGTTGGATTTAGAAGGTCCAGCTCCTACACTCCTTTGGAATCTCTAGGCATTAGCTTCTTCACCCCTCCAACTGAACTTTGGACTGGATTTCCATCCTTCATTATAGGTGTTAGAATAGGGATCCCATTTCTGGTTTGGTCTTTCTTGATACATTGCAGAAACTTCTTCGAATCGGCTTGGGCACATACTTGAAATATGCATAACTGACCCACAAGTTTCACAACTTGGATCAACTAATTCCATGGATGGCGGTGATATATTAGCATTTAAGTTCTTCAACTCAGCAGTGATAAGAGACAATTGGGATGTGACTTTACTTTCCAAAGAATCTACCTTTAATTCTAGGGTATCCATTCTTCTGTTATGAGCATTCAAATTTCCAATTTCATGGGCAGCCCTAGTGTCTCTTACACTATACTGTTGATGGTTCAAAGCCATCTTCTTGATAAGCTCCCAAGCTTCTTCGACGATTAAGTCAATTAATGAACCTCTAGCAGCTGCGTCAAGCATTCCTTTTTCTTAGCTCTTCAACACATCATAAAAATATTGGACCAACTATTCATCCGGTATTTGATGGTGAGGGCATCTTGAAAGAAGGTCTTGAAATCTATTCCAATAATTGTACAATGATTCATCATACTCTTGGCACGCGAAGTATATTTCTTTCCTCATTGATGACGTTCTTGATGCTGGGAAATACTTCTCCAAAAATGCTTTCCTCAAATTAGGCCAACTTTGATAGGCATTTGCCACATGCCTCGGAAGACTCATGAACCATTCCCTTCCCTTCCCTTCCCTTCCAGAGATAGGTAGAACACCTTCCATAGTACTTGGTCAAGTGAGGCTCCAACTGGTTTCATGCTCTGACAAATCATCGACAATGACTGCAAGTGGATGTATGGATCCTCTCCTGGCAAGCCATGAAATTTAGAAAGAGAGTTAATTAACAATCCTTTAATTTTAAAATTCACATCATAATTTGGGCAAGCAGCAGTAAACAGATCATAATTAACATCAGAGGTAGTGGCTTCTCTTATAGTCCTTCTTCTATTATTATTCCCATTATTTTCCCCTATTCTGTCTTCTTCACCATTTATTCTATTAAGATTCCCCCGTTGATTTTCATTTATATTTTGGGGGTTTGGTATATTTTCAGCCATTATGGTTTCAGTTATAGAATGTCCTACACTATCTAATTTTTCTATACTAGACTCACCTAATTCTAAGACTACCTCCCTCACTACTTTGGTTTTCCCTTTTCTTTTCTGAACCTTACGCTTTTCTCTCAAGGTTCTCTCAATTTCTGGGTCAAAAGGTTCAAGTTGATTCTTTCTGGGCATATAAAGGAAAAATTCCAAGCACGAGCAAACTAAATAATTCAAATAAACAATTCAAAAGTTGAATGGAAAAGATGTGTGAGAATGTATGAATGAATATGTATGAAAGGTATGTATGATATGAATGTGTGTGTGTATTGAAATTGAAATGAATGAAGTGTAAAAAGCGAATTTTGGCCACAGCAAAAATGGATTTACGTCATGGCGAACAGTACCCGAGAGGGTAAACAAGTTGAAATTCAGGTTGTTGGCCGTGGTGAAAATTAATTTTGATCACGACGCAAGACACCCGAGAGGGATCTCTTGTCAAAACTTGCAATTTTAGCCACGGTGAAATTCAAATTTGGTCGCAGCGCACCACACTTGAAAAGAATTTCTCTATGAAAACTCACGTGCGTCACGGTGAAAAATGAAATTGGTTGCAGCGAAATTACGAATATTATGTAGAATGCAGCAGAAACAAGTGTATCCTATATGCAATGCTAAGATATAAACAAACTAATCCTATACTATAAACAAAGATGCAAAACTAACAGACAAAAACACAATCTAACAATTAATGGCACTTTGTTTCCCCGGCAACGGCGCCAAATTCTTGATCCGACTAAGCTACAAAATGTAAACTTAGATCGTTGGTTAGCCTTGAAAATGGATTAGGAATATTAATTGTGATTTCCAAGGATTGTATAGCAACAACCCCAGGGTCGTTCTCTCCAAAAGCGACTTGTGAACCAAAAATTCTTAGCTTGTGATAATGTTTGTAATGCAAATGCAACCAGTTTTCAAATCCAACTATGATAAGTACCTAAACTAATTACAAAATAAAACTTGTTTTTGGTTTTTTTTTTGAATGATTAGGGAAGTAAGGAGCAGATAGGAGTATGAAAAGTGTATGTGAAGGTTTCCTCTTGAAAACTAAATGTGCCGTCATAGTTCATAAAGGATTAGGGAAAGCATCAACTTTCGCACTAAGTTTTGTAATTAAAAACCCCAACAATTCGCTGGGTCAGAAATCTCATGAATTGAACTCCAATCTATGAAATCCTTTAAGAACACTTAGTGTGTGTACGAAAATCGCAATGTGACAAAATCAACTCCATACATTGTTGTCTTTAAAACCAAGCACAACTAGGATGATAGAAGAGAACAACAAGACTTTATTGAATAAGCAAAATGAACTCCATTCTACTTTGTTAATCACAAAACAACTCAATACACATTAATCCAAGTTTGGCTCAACCGAGGCCAAGTATTTACACACAAATTACAAAGTCCAACTCGGAATCCAAGTAATCTATAATGTAAATACAGATTCAAAGTAAATACTCCCCTTTCGGCACTTCGAACTCCAACTCACTTCATCTTCAAAAGGATGGAGAGTGCTTAGCTACTCATGGGTGATGGAAACAAGCTCAATAATGATGATGGAGGCATGATGAATGGATGGATGGTGAAGAAATAGATGGATTTAGGGTTGTGTGTGAGTGGAAGTGAAGTAGAATGAATTTCTTGCCTCTCTAACTGTCCTCTCTGCCTCCCTTCTTTGCCTTCCTCCCTCCTCCCGAAAATGACCTAATTTGGCAAGTTAGAATCATTCTCGATCGGGTTTCCAAGGTTGGGTTAGGTTATTTTCCATCTAGAGTAAAAATTTGGCGCTGATTTGCGATATTCGTCGTGGCAAACTTGAGGTTTCATCGCGGCGAACCTCTCCCGAGAGTTCTTGCATGATGATAGAACTTTGGCCGCGGCGAATATTGAATTGCACCATGGTGAAATTCTCCAGAGCTGCATCCTCTTGTCTTTTGTACAGAGTTCCTAAAATGGAATAACAAATATGGGCAGTATCATTTGCTTATGATGGAATTTAAGCATAATAACATAATTATTCATGGCATATGTACCCAAAATCGCACTAATCCTACTCAACAACTCCTAATCTCAAATTAAACACAAAAAGGATATGTATGGACTAAATTTGATTCTAAGACTCTGGAAATTCAAGTAGAAAACTAATATTTATAGGGGTCAATCAATGTCTTAGTAAAGGTTAAAGATTTGATCATTCCTGCAGACTTTTATGTGTTAGACATGTCTAGGGAGAATATGAGTAAGGGTGGACTGATTTTGGGTAAACCTTTTATGAGGAGTGCAAGAACTAATATTATAATGCATGAGGATTCCATTACTATGTCAGTTGGTGATAATTTTATGCATTTCAACATGTCTGAAACAATCACATGAAGACTACTCTTTGCTTAATTTTTATTTTATTAATAAGTTGGATGATAATACTTCTGTTGAGCATGAATTGGTTTCTCATAAGCAATTGAGTCATGTCGAAGCACGAATTATTACTACTACCCCTTCTCACTCATATTCTTCCATTCCCCCCTCACATGGTAGTGACATGAAGTGTTCTAGTGCTTGTTCATTGGATTACACTCTTTCCACTCCATGTGTCGCTTTGCCTAATGATGTTATGCTTGTTGAGTCTTCTACTAACCCTAGTATGTTTGAGAAAGGTGTTGTTCGTGACAATAATGCAAGGTATAGTGGAGCTGCTAAGACTCATGTAAAGAGGCCTTTGAATATTTTTCAAATTTTAAGACATGTTTCTAAACGAATGAAGATGGTATGCCAACTCCATGCTAATCCACCACCTAGCCAAGATAAGCCTTTAATTTCCAAGAATGGCTTTGGAAGCTCTTCACTGCTACCACTTCATGCTTCATCTATTAATCTAAATAAACTTACTTAAGAGGAGCTTCAAGCACAACAGAGTACATTTGAAGTTGGTGATTATATGATGGCTTATATGCCCCACTACTCTACCCCTCATGAGGAATTTAAGGAGACAAGGATTGGCTCCCTAGAGGTATTTGAGAAACGTGATAAGAGGGCTTACAAATTGAAGGATGGTTATGGTGGGCATTTCCACACTCGAGCCAATCGTCTTCACCTCCTCCATAATAAGATCCCCTTCATTTCTCTTATTCTTATGAATATGGGCTGTTTATTAGATGATTAGATGATTATGAATATAGGCTGTTTATTCCATAATAAGTATGGGGGAGGGTATCTCTAGTAGAAAAAGGTAGTAATGTTTAAACCTAGTGTGTATTGTTTTTGTTTGTATTATGTGTTTTAGGATGTTGTTGTGACTCTCTCTTCATATTGATCTCTTATTACTGTTTCAATCTTCATTGTTTATTATGAGTTTGGCTTACATTGAAATGTAAGAGATAAGTGTGGAGGAGTGAGTTGTCATTGTGTGAAAGAATTTTCGTGGTTAGTTTGGGAAAAATTGGAAAAAAAAATTTTTGGATTGATTTAGTTAGTAAAATGCACATTTTGATCCTTGAAAACTATATTTTGTGATGAATTGGCATATGTTTATTATCTCAATTACAATTTGATTAATTGTGATTTAGACCTTGTTGAAAAGAAGTGTGAATGTCATATGCATTAAGTTCAAAGATTGATGCTTTAATTAGGACTAATGAATGCAATTAGAAAACACAAAGCCTTGATGGAAGGATTTTGGGCCTATTTGTTCATTTCATGTGTGATACATCCATCTACTCCATTACTCTTTAGAACATGTTATGGTTCTTGCTTTAGATTGCAGTTATATTGGTGTGATAGATATAATTTAGGCATTCGTTTCATTAACTAGATAAACCAAAGGTCAACCTAACATGATTTTCCATTGTTTAACCCTTTGAGCCCATCATTTTCATTTATTTCACAAACTACCGTTTCATTACATTTTAGGCTCAAGTACATTGTGTTACTTCTAAAGACAAGACTTGATTGCATCGTTGGACATTTGCGTACATTCTCAAATTTGTTTATATAATGCGATAAAAGACAAAAAACAAAGAACAAAATAGAGAACAAAAGGAAAAAGAAAAAGAAAAGACACAAAAAAAGAAGAAAAAAGAGGGAAAAGAATAGAAGAAGGCAAATAAAAAATGACGATGATTGAAAAAAATAGTAAAATGTTCATAGACATTACATTCCATTACCTAGTAATGTGTGCAAGTGTTTAGTGATGACATTATGTACTTGTTCCATCATCTTTGCATGTACTTGGGCTAATGTTATTCATGATACTTCACATGTCTTTATCCATCCATTTGTTTACTCACCATACCATTTATTAATCTTTCCAATATTACAATGTAATAAAAGACCTATTGATCTATTTGTAGCATTGCTACTAGCGGTGGAGAGCTTAAAACCATTACAAGCATATGGTAGAGTTTGGTTGGATGGATGATTGAGTGAAAAATGCCCAATTGAGAGACATGAGTGCAAACACTTAACCTTGTGAGATTTCTTAGTTGCATTTATTTTTGTTAATCTTTGCATCATTACTTGGCTCTTTTAGCATGTGATATAAGCATGGATTGAGGATTAGTGATAAGTCATGGTTACCAATTGTGGTTCTTGATGCTTGCATTTCCTTGCTCATTTTTATTTTTGGCTCTTGAATTGATATAGTTTGCCCAAGAGTGTAAAGGCTAAGTGTGGGGGAATTTGATGTATCTCTATTTTATATGTAATAAGTGTACCTAATATTGATCATTTGGTACCTTATTTGGGCTTAAAATTTGTTAATTAGAGGTTAATTTTATTAAGGAATGACTATAGGAATTAATTGCTAATTTGAGATTTTTCTATCACTCCTTAGAATTCCCTTAATGCTTATCATCTTAATTACATAATATTACATCACATTTGGATCTTATGTGCAGGGCATTTTGTAATTAATTGCTTGGAGAACCATGAGCAAGTGACCGAATTGTTAGGAAGCAAAAGGGATAGCTGGCAGATTTCTCTGGCTGCTGTAACTGTCTCCCTCACCCTTCTTTTCATGAGCTAAGCACTAAGATATTCCTAATTGATTAATTGAGTCCTTGTGTTTTAGCAAGGTTTCTTGCTAGTTCTTGTGTTTAGTTAAAAGAAGAGCTTAATATTAAAATTGGGCAAGGAATGTTAGTGGATTCAATCACCTATGATATCCATTTTATAGAATTTGAGTACATTCATTTAGTTTAATTAGACAGTAAAAACTCACTTGATACTTCTTGGTTAATGTGTTATTTATACCAGATTACTTAGTAATTAAATATAGGCTCCGCATAGAGATCAATCTAGGTTAGTTGCCATATATTGCATTTAGCATAGTTTTATTTGGAAGCCTGATGACATGGTTTATCAAATACCATTAAAAATTTCCATTTATTGAGAGATAATTCTATATTTTTTCTCAAATTCAAAATCTTTCTAGAAACACTTTTAATAAATTTTGTTATGAAAATCCTAATTCCAGGGATTTTCGATATTTTCTTTCCCTTTTGGCAACTAGTTCTGAGTTTGGATATTTTAAAAAATTATATTTGAGTAATTATTTATTAAATATCCAACTATTAAATAACTTTTAAAATTTTCTTAAAAGTTATTTTTGTCATTTTAATTTAAACCAGGCCTCAATTATTATTAGTGAATTTTTATCTATCTTTTGGTGTCCTGAAAACTTTTCTGATATTTTGGTCAAACTTTGACCAAAATACCCTTTGACTTCTTCAAATTTACCAAAATGTCATTGAATTTCCAAAGAATTTACACTTAGGTCTATTTTTCAAAATAAAACTTTAGTATTTTACTTTTCAAAATGACACTTTAGCCCCTCATTTTTTAAATTGATCATATTGCCCTTACTGTCTCTACATTTGGCAATTCATTTCTACTTCCATATTTACACTTTCCTTATTCTTTCTGCTTCTACATATATTATTCCTTTCATTTTCCTTCTCTTTTAACTTTCTTTTTGTTGAGCCAAATGCTACATAATTCCAAGAAGTCATTTTACCTGACAAGAAACTTCTCAGAACTTAGTTTAGGAGCATATATCATTTAAGCTCATTCTTAGACTTCTTTGCCCAAAAATTCAGGATATGACATTGCGGAAAAAAAATCCATCAACCTTAGAGGTATAGAAAATGAAATAAGCATAGTGGATTGGGTTTGGCAGCTCCATGAATGTGGAATACTTCTTGAAGCGGCAGAGTTAAGACTAGAAGGAGATTTTGACCATGATCAGATTAAATGTTTAATGACAGTTGGGCTATGGTGTGCTCATCCCGATCATAACCAAAGGCCCTTAATAAGGCAAGTAATTCATGTGCTTAACTTGGAAGCTCCATTTCCTAGTGTTCCTTCAGTTATCTTACACCAACATAATAATGAAATTCAAGTGTGGTCATCATGTTCAAATGCACCCAGTACCAATTCTTCAGAGGTAGTCAAAAGTGTAATATCCTTATATTCCTGTGAGTAGAAATAAAGGTTAAGCCAGTATTTATGCGATGATTTAATGCCCATGGATATAAGGAAAATGCCTTTAGATAAGAAAGATCATAATTGACTAAGTCCTTAATCTTGAGGATTTTAAGTAAGAATAACACAAGGGCAAAATGGACATTTGGCCAAAATGACAATATAAAATGGTTGTTTTGATTAAAAAGGGCTTAGGCATAAAATGTTATCAAACAATAAGGACATTTTGGTAATTTGATCAAAAGTCAACAAAAAGTCAAATTTGACCAAAGTCAAAGTATTCCAAAAAGTCAAAGTTGACCAAAATTGTCAAAGTCAACCAAGGGCAAGGTTGGAATTAAGAAAGAGTAGAAAAAGTGATGGCATTTTGGAAATTATGGCAAAAGTAGAAAATGTAGTGGCATTTTCGTAAATAAGTGGTAAATAAAGGATTTCAGAGTTAAAGACTACCAAGAAATAATTATTTGAGGTAACAGGAGTCCTCAAATGTCGGAGGCCCAAACTAAAAAAAGTTTAGTTGGGACATAAAGTAATTAATAAAATTATTACCTGGTATTCAGTGCTGGCAGTTTTGTTGTACGAAGAACAACAGTGCCCGAAAAGCCCGAAAAAGTATTTTCTTAGAAAATTAATTATGAAAAATTCAGGAAGAATTTTGAGGAACGAAAAAGAGCTTAAGAATAAGGGAAATATATTATTTTTCTACGTCCTTAAGTCAAATTGGCCACCGAAAGCCCGTTTTATGGTAATCGAGGAATCCTGACGAGTTACTAGGGAAACCCGGGGATGCTATGGGCTAGGACATGATGCCACCTAGGCAAGGAAATCCTAGAGAATGGCGCCATGTGAGAGATAAAGTCTCTGAAAAAGTAAAAAGGTAATTACTCGCGTAAATGTTACTTTAAAAATGCATGCTACCGGATCATGTAACTGAACCAGGCAAAGGCCCAGCCAGTAAACCACATGCCTAGGGGTCTGAAAAGTCACTTTTTCAGCAAGGAATGAGACAAAGACAAGTGGCATAATGTGGATCAAGTATTTTCAACTTGGGCTCCAAGAATGTTTATCCTCAACACATTCATTTTACATGGAATTAGTAAAACACAAATTACTCTCTCTCTCCCCTCATAATTCACGTCCTCTCTCCCTCTCTTCTTGATCAGATTTTTTCTCTCCCTTCTCTCTAGAAAACACCTCCTCCCAAGCAAGAAGAAGAAGATCCAAGCTCAACCAAATCCCCCTCTTTTCTTGAGTCTTGCAACTACCACTATCTTCTTTTAAGTTGTTCCTTGAATGAGCCTCCCTTTTAGAGGATGACGGCTAGGACTTCAAGAGTTGCAAATGGAAAAGAGAAGGTTTTAAAAGTGGTAAATGGTTGCAAGCTCTTCCTTGAGGGGTAAAAGATAGGTTGCTGGTTGTTGTTGGTTGATTTAAGTTATTGTAAAAATCATGGAAACCTCAAGTTTGTGGGGAGGTGCTACCCAAATCTTGATTGATCTAAGAAGAGATGTTTTTGAGTTAATCAGAGTTAAGAAAAAGGGTTTTGGAAGCAAGGAAACACATGGTTTCATGAGCAAAGTTGAAAAACCTATTTCCCCCTTTTTCCTCTCCTTCTCGGCCAAAGCAAGAAAAATGGAAGGAATGAGTTTTTGAGTGTTTTGATGGTTCCAATGACTTTAAAATGATGTTTTGTGTAGGGTAAAGCCAAAAGATGGATTTTAGAAGTTTAAGAAACCATAAAAACCAAGCCTTGAACTTGTAGGCCTCTTGAAAAACCTACAAGGGGTTCTATGCATTTTTACAAGCTTTATGGCAACTTGTTGGTTGTGTATTTACATGGATCTTATGCCATGATTTTTAGGATTTTAAGACCCTCAAGAGCACACTAGGAAGGGATCCAAAAGCACTTTGAAGTTTAAGTTAAAAAGGAGAAGCTTAACAAAGGTAGCAAGACTACTAAACTAAACTTATGTTTTATGAAACTCTATTGTGAATGATGCATGATTTTTGTGATGAATGAAGTGAATGATATGAGTATGAAATGTGATCTTGATTGCTATGGCCATATGCATATAAAAATGTAGTTTGAATATATCACATGTTATATGCTCATATACTTGTTTAAAAGTTGTTACATGCATATTCACAATACTTTTGTTTAGCTAGTTTTGCTATTGGGATTTCAAAATCTCATTATCCAACTAACCATGTAGGTGCAAGAACAAACAAGGGTAAGGAAAAGGTTCTTCATGCTTGAGGATGATGCTTATGCTTGCTTGCTTTTGTGTAAATATGCCAAATGATACTTTGTCTTTGAAGTTGCTAGGTTTGTAACTTAAACCCCCAATAGGAGGGAACATGTGAATATGGATGATGCATGCATGCATGAAAATGAGCTAGGAAGGCTAAAGGATGGTAAGAAACTAATTATGCATGCCAAAGGCAAACTCATGAACTAAAAGAGGTTTTGGTGAATTTAAGAGAAAATTGGTTTTCAAAGTTGAAAGGTTCCAAAGGCCCTGAAAAACGAATCTGTTTCAAGTGGCAACTAAAAATAGCAAACGAGCTCCAAATAATTTCTAGTTAGAAACTAAACATCCTAAGCTTTAAAATGATATAAATTTTGTGAAATTTGGATGTGTATTTTGAGAGATATGATTTTCTAAAGATTGAGGTAAAATCTGGAAAACTGGAATGAACCATTTCGGACAGTGTGTGGTTTTTGAATAAACTATATCAAATGGGAAATAATTGGACCAATGAGTATTTTTCCCCTTTAGATAACTTAATAAGAAAAATTTAGAAATTGGAATCACTCATTTTCGAATTTTTTAGAATTAATTATGATTTTTCAAAATTGGGCCAAAAATCTAGAAAAAGACCCATGAACAGTGCAACGTTTTTATTGAAACGTTTTTGAAAATTTAGTTCTCAATTTTGGGTCAAACCTTGATATCCAAAGCCCAATAGTGATTCCTAAGTGATCTAGAATAAGAAGGTAGGGGAAAATAGGAGGTGTCACAAAAAGTCCTCAACTTTAAGTTTTAAAACAAGCCCTTTTGGTTTCACTGCAGTTTCTATTGATGCTTCAAGCACCAAAAGTCTCGCTTATATGTATCTGGGCAAAAATTAATGTTTGCTACTGTAAATTTGTGGTTCCTCCAAACAATTCCTGATGTTTTGTTCGCAATTTCTTGGAGTACGCAACTTCCATCTTGAAATGAAATATAAATGGAGAACCTATGATTGTTTCTTGAATTATTACCTTGATACTCTAAACTGTCGCTAGAAACAAATTTGAATGTACCATTTTCATATCGTTACAGAGATTACCAAATTTTGCTCCAAGTATCATCAGAAAACAAAGAGGTGCCTCTCATCTTATTTGCAAATTTAAAACTACTTTCAGTCCTAAATACTTTCTCGAGTTCTTTTCATAAGCAACAATTACTCAAATCACATAAAATGAATTAATGGTTAAAAGTAGTTAAAAGCAATGAGTACGTAAGAAATATAATTTTTTATCCCAAACATACTCTTATTTATGAAAATGGTGAGAGGAGAGAGAATGAGTATGAAAAAAATTAGTTAATTTAATCCAAGAGAGAGAATGTTACTTATAAATATGACTTAAGGTGGTATAAGTTAGATAAATAGTCTACATATAGTAAAGTAATTAGTTAATATAGTTATTTTAATAAATGTTTTAATTTCCCTAAAATACCAATTTAAATTCTATCTCATTTAATGAAAACCCTCTAACTGAATTTAAATTCTATCTCATTTAATCAGTTGATTTAGTTATTTAATGTTTTGATTTATAATATCTTTAACTGAATTTATTGTTTTAGTTTGTTATCATATTAGTAATTTTTTTACTTTTATTTTTTAATTACTAAATCAAACTATCACTAACTATTAGAGATTTTGTTTTAGTGCTTCAATTTTTGTTACTTTGTAGCTTTTGAAGGATTTTAAGACTATACTAATATTTTCAATTTTGTATTTTGTTATTACTACAATCAAACAGTTGTGTGAGATGTATATGCATCAGACTTTACATATTTAATATCATTTTTATTTAAATATTATGATATTAACATTTTTGTAATCAAATATGAGTTTTTTTATTAAATTATGATATTTTGATATGATCGTTTTGACTCATCATGCATTGATTACGATCAGCCCCACTACCTTGATCGGCTAGAAAACTGATTCAGGTTTTAATACCTTGTTACAGAAAAAATAGTCATAAGACGTGTTAAGAAAAACATTGGCTTATATGAGCGCTTTGGTTTTGGGAAAATATTATTGTTTCTATTAGAAATCACAATTTTTAATGGCAAACATGTTTCAGAAGTCATAAAATGGCCGCAACAACCTCTTTATTAGAATGAATAGTAGTTTTGGAACTACGTACAATTGTTTCAAAGAATCAAAGTTGATGCCAGGCTTCGTATTTAGTGTCAAGTCTCTAGAAAATTATATATGTCAACGTAACCAAACGAAATAATAACATTATAAATCACAACAACTTTCATTAGTTTATTATTACCAACAACATTCTTTTGATCCCTGATATAAAAAAAACTTTTTTATCCTTTATATAAACAATAATTTAACACTTTAAAAATGTAATGTCCTTTTTCTTTTTTTTAACCTCCAATTAATTATGAGTTACTCATGTCTTTTTCTCAATTATTCTCTCTCATTTTTTTCACTTAATCTCTCACACGTATCATCTTCAAAAATAAGCGTATAGATGGAAAAAAATTGAATATTTTACACGTTTATTATTTTCAACTAATTTTAACTGTCAGTTTATTTTATATATTTTAGGCAATTGTTGTTTATTTATAAAAAGAACAGGTGGAAGCATGTAGGAATGAAAAATACAAATGAGTAATTCTCTTGTCCATGATATAAGTAACTTTAACTAATTCACCAAAAACAATGGTAGTTGACTAATTAAATGTGTCTTAATTTGAATATTTTTTAAACTTTAACCATATTACATGAGACTCAGAGAGATAAACACAATAAGTCACATGAAACCATTAATTGCATGGAAAAGTTGACAAATGAATATATTATGGATCAATACGTTCTTTTAGAATTGGCTTCTATTATATATTAGGGCGAGTGAATAACTTGGAGTTGAAAATTACGTTCATATTCTTATCCTGACATGAGGAAGTTGTGCTTAATTTAAACAGAAGAGCAAGTTTTTCGAGAAATTTTTGTGCAAACAAATCAGTTTTTTTTTGTATTATCTTACAAGTACTAAATATTAGTAATTAACGTTATTCAGTTGAACCGAAGTCTAAAGCTCTCTTTTGAGTTGAATATAATTGCGTATTAGTGCAATTATATGATATAGTTTGACGAAAATTGCAAGAAATGAATCATTATTGAAGAAACTATAAAGTAATCACGTTTGATAGTCAGTTCTAAAACTTCGTTTCTGAATATTCTGAACAACATATGGAAGATAAGCCGCTGACAACTTGCCTTTTGAATTAATAAAGTTAAAAAAAAATAGGGGTTGGGTCCAGTGGAAAAAACTAATATCTCACAATGTAATAAATCATCCCTATTTAGTATCTGATAGAGCCTCAAATTAAGGATGATATGTGTGCTTAGCAAAACAGATAAAGAACTAAAAAAATCTTTCAAATAAAAAATAACTATGGCATGCCGGCAATCGTTATTGTTAATGCAAGAAATTGGCTTCCCCAAGGGGGACCAATTAATGACCAAAACAAATCCAAGGACAGGGTTGTAGATTAGCAAGAAATAAAATCACAGAATTTACGCAAATATGAGCTAAAGTATCTTCTTTTTTTATCTTTAAGACGGAGAAACAGTATATATAAATGTATGCTAAGCAAAGCTTTGAGCCAGAATTTGTTTCTCAACAGCCAAAATTAGAATTTTCATTTTCCTGTGATGAGATGATTGTGATGTTGCTATCATTAATTTTCTTTCTCTTGATTATTATCCCTAATGCATTTTCCCTAACCTTCAACTTCTTTAGTTTCAACCCAAATGATAAAAACATATCATATGAAGGATCATCTTACCCAGCATCACAATCCATCCAGTTAACAAGAAACCAACAAGACCAAAATTGGACGTTTAGTGTCGGTCGAGCCACATATCACCGACCAATGCAGCTATGGGATAAAGCCATTGGGAACCTCACAGACTTCACCTTCCATTTCACCTTTGTGATTAGTTCACAAGAGGATGTGTATGGAGATGGGTTGGCCTTTTTCTTAGCCCCAGCTGGTTCAGAGTTGCCTGCCACAAAAGGAGGTGTGTCTATGGGTCTGACTTCTAATGACCAGACATTAAATTCAAAAGACAATCCATTTGTTGCTGTGGAGTTTGATATCTATACGAATGATTGGGATCCTTCTAAGGAACATGTGGGCATCAATATCAACTCTATGAGATCCGTTAATAATTTGACATGGTTGGCTGATATCAAGGGAGGGAGAGTCAATGAGGCCTTCATCAGTTATGAGTCAGATACACAAAAGCTACGTATTTTGTTTACTGGATTTCTTAATGGCACCTTTGTCCAGCAAAATCTTAATGAAATAATTGATTTGAGAATGTATCTACCTGAATGGGTTACTTTTGGCTTCTCGGCTGCTACCGGAAGTGCTTCTGAAATACATAAGCTCTACTCATGGAGTTTCACCTCGAAGGATCTCGTTAAAACAACTATTGATCCAAGCGCAAGTCTAAGTTTGAGCCCCATTCCAAGACTGAGCCAGAATCTAAAGAGGACAAAGCCCATGACAAAACTTGAAGTGGGAATAGGGATTGAAGGGTTTGTGTTAATTTGTGGGTTGGGTGTGGTGTTATTTGTTATATGGAAAAAGATAAAGAAAATGCAAGAGGGTGATCTTAAATACGATCAAATGAGTAAAGACTTTGAAAGAGTGGCAGGACCAAAACAATACACATATGTTGAATTAGCAAGTGCTGGAAATTATTTCAAAGAAGAACAGAAGTTAGGGCAAGGTGGCTTTAGGGGTGTTTATAAAGGCTTTCTCAAAGATTCGAACACTCATGTTGCTATAAAGAAAGTGTCAAAGAGTTCAACACAAGGAATCAAAGAATTTGCTTCTGAAGTAAGAATTATCAATCAGCTAAGGCACCAAAACTTGGTGAAATTGATCAGCTGGTGTCATGAAAGGGAAGAATTATTGCTAGTCTATGAATATATGCCAAACGGAAGCTTATATTTTCATCTCTGCAAGAATAAAAGGTTGCTAACCTGGTCAGAAAGATTTCAAATAGTTCAAGGATTGGCCTCTGTATTATCATACTTGCATGAAGATTGTGAAGATTGTGTAGTTCACAAAGACATAAAGTCAAGCAATATTATGCTGGATTCAAATTTCAATGCGAAAATTGGAGATTTCGGGCTAGCAAGGCTGGTGGGTCATACAGAAAGTGCAACGACCACAACTTTAGTAGGAACTTTTGGATATATGGCTCCTGAATATGTTGTTACCGGTAAGGCCAGTAAACAATCTGATATATACAGTTTTGGGGTTGTTGTTTTAGAGGTAGCTTGTGGAAGACAACCCATCAGCCTTGAGGGTCCACAAAATGAGGTAAATAGTGAATTGGCTATGGAAACTCTATGGAAGTGGGAGAATTATTGAAGTGGTTGATTCTAGACTACAAGGAGATTCTGATCAGGAACAAATCAAATGCTTGATGATTGTTGGACTGTGGTGTGCTCATCCTAATCGTGATCATAGACCTTCAATGAGGCAAGCAATTCAAGTGCTCAGGTTTGAATCTCCATTTCCTAGCCTTCCTTCAAGTTATCCTGGACCAGCATATCATGAACCTCCAATGAGGTCATTGTCTTGAATACTATCCAACCGCGATGCTTTATAGGTAAGCCAAAACTAACATATACTCTAGCATATTATGTTGAGATTAGAACATGCATGCAGCGGGATTTAAAATTTTCCAATCTCAAATACGAATCTGTCAGAGGCATTTAGATCAAGGAGATAAAGGTGTAACTTTTGCTTTTCGAATCCAAAGCACTTCTTGCATTTGGATCTCTTCAGGTTCCACGACCTTTTGCGTTTTTTATTCCGATCACGAGGAGCCAACCTTCTTTGATCGCCTCCCTCTACCGGTATCCACGCGAACAGTTTCCAACAATTGCAGCGTGCTAGCGCCTCTTACATCTCACTCTCTTTAGGGTTTATGTGGCTCAATCAAATTTGAATTTCTAATACTTCTCTTGCTCATGAGTCCTAATATTTGTAGAACTCATGGAGAGCTTCTACAATCTGCGATTAATCTTTAATTAATCTTTAAAATTTGAATTTCGATCTGAAAGATATTCAAGATTAATCTTTATTAATCTTGAACTTCGAATTTTCAAAAGGATATTCAAGATCTTAATCTTGAAATTTGAATTTCAAAAGATATTCAAGATCTAAACTTGATTAATCTTGAAATTCGAAATTTGAAATGATATTCAAGATCTAATCTTGAAATTTGAATTTCAAAAGATATTCAAGATCTAATCTTGATTAATCTTGAAATTCAAAATGTGAAATTCGAATTTTGCAGTTTTAATTTGGATTAAATTGATTTGATCAAATCATATCCATTTAATTAATCCAAATAATGAGCCAATGAATTTAATTTATCTTTATAAATTAAATTAATGCTAGTTATTTAACTTATCAAATAAATTAAATATTAAACCAAAGCACACAAATATTATTTACATAATATTGTGTAATTTCGAATTTTAACATACATATATATATATTTAAAATTCGACTAAACCCTAGAAATAAAGTTCATATTGGGTTGTTCTTGCAGGTGACCCTGTAGGCCCATATAAAGTTGCCAGTGGGTAATCTCACCACAAGCCCACAAGTAGCAAGCGGTCTCTAGCAAGCCATTACGACTACCCAAATTATACGGGGATCGTTAACACGTGAAACCTTTTATGCAACCACATCACGTCCCTTTTGTCACACGATATCACGGTCAAGGATGAGGCATTGATGACATCATCCTCCTGTTCCCGATCATTACTTTCTCGATCCCCGAGTTGTCTGATAAAAAAAACAAAAACCCCTTTTCGTTACAGTATGGCCATACATTTCTCAGACTCACTCATCGAGGGGCCCATTAATATCTCTCAACTATGTGAGGGACAAATCCCATCTTGATCACTCACATTCCTCCACATGAAAACCCTTTAGCCCGATTATAGCCTTTATCATCACCCGGTCAAAGGTGACTTTTGACTAGGTCAAAGCTTAGCGACTTTCATGCAGGAATCCATAATGATATCAAGTCAAAGGGCATTGTGACGTGATTACATATGAGATAAGCTAATGACTTAATCCATGCAGCTTTCTCATAGCGGGTCGGTCCAACACCTTCTACTCTTACAAGTGCCTATGACTTTGACTTGTATCTCCATACCTTATCAAAGTCACACTGGTTTTACTTTATCTTTGTTCCCACAGAGATAACCGACCAGGGACATTTAGGACAATATTCATAATTTTCCCATGGATGTAATTATCATAATAAACATGCAAAGATTATAATAATTAAATGGAGAAAATACATTAAAATAAATAATGTGTGAGGTACAATGATTGGCCCCTACGACACAATTTCCAACATATTATTCATATTTGTTGTACATAAATGTAACATATGAAAAATATAAAATATGAAAATGTGTGCACTTGTTCTAGGTTTATGGTATCATTCTAGTTTCTAACATTAATATCGTTTTTAGGGTTAAGACATATATTTTCTCTGAATTTTCCCCTCAATAGCAATGTAGCATCGTTAAAAATGTTAATAGTTTTAACGGTAAGGGGCAATATTACTCCAATGTAAAACTTTTATACCACCATTCTTCTTAAAAAATCTTCCGAAGGAATATTGCTCCTGAAACTTCTAAAGCAAGTTATGAAATTTGTCTTATTAATAAAAATGTTAATATTGAGACTAACGTTAAAGTCATCGAACTAAGAACATATTTTATACAATCAAGGAACTAATTTGAAACTTTATATTAAGTTAGAGGATCAAGTCTAAACTTTTGCCAATAAAATATGAATGGAGAACTAATAACTTTTAGTCCTTTTGATTGATGATTATAAACGATAGTTCACTTTGATTCTTAATTAATGCAAGTGCTAGATAATTAATGTATGAATATTACAGAAATTAGTTTAATTAGTTATATGTAACAATATACTTTGATTTTCATATAATGCCATTTTTAATCATGTGCATTGTAGCTATCCTTTGATGAAAGCCTCATTTTCTTATGTTTAACCAAAATATGGATATACTTTGGGAAAAAATAATAAATTTGAAAGGTGAAGTGCATTAAAGTATTATAGTGAGGAACAAAGTGAACCCCTTATATAATTATTAATTAGATAGGAGGTGGTATTTTGAAGTAATATTGATCTAGTTTAAGACTTGATATTGAATATGAAATCCTAACATTTTGCACCAAATATATAATTATATAATGTATAGTTGATTTTATGGCTATAATTATATATTTATAGATATTGTATGGATATTTTATGGATTTTAGGTACTTTCTCTTCGATTTCATTCAAGGTTTAACAGTAAAAAAGGGGAATTTTATGTGCAACACCTCCTATTTTCCCCTTATATCCTCTTATTTGATCACTTATGAACCACTCTTGGGCATTGGATAACTCAATCTGGTCTTTTTAGTAAACTTGAAAATTTCAAAAACGTTGTTACTGTTCACTGGCCCATTTTTTTATATTTCTGGTCCAACTTTAAAATTTCATAATTAATTCTATAAAACTCAAAATGGAGTGGTTCCAATTTCTAAATTTAAATTATTAAGTGATCTATATGGGAAAAATACTCGTTGGTTCCAATCCTTACCCATTTGAATCAGTTTATTCCAAAACCGTAGCCATGTCCAAATGATCACTGTCTGTTTTCCTCTTAATTTTGGAAAATCATATCTCTTAATGTACAGATCCAAATTTCACAAAATTTATATCAATTCAAAGTATAGAATGTTTAGTATTTAACTGAAAAGTTTCAGCTCAATTAGAGGTCGTTTGCCATTTTTCCTTGATGTCTGAAACATGTCAATTTGGCCTTTGGAACCCATTGATTTTGAAATCTCACTTTTCTTAAAAATTACCAAAACCTCGTTTTGGTTCATAATCAATCCTTTTATCATGCATGGTTACTCCTTGTCATCCTTTAGCTTACCTAGCCCATTTTCATGCATGCATCATCACATATTTACTTGCTTCTTCATATAGAGGTTTATGGATTACAACCCACAATAACTTGCCAAATAAAGTGCTAACAATCAACACATTTGCACAAAAATTCCTCAAGCAAGAACATTATCTTCAACCATCAATAAATTTATCCTTACCCTTTGCTTGAGTTTCCACCTACATGGTTAGTTGAGGGATAATGAGATTTTTGAAAATCCCAATAGCAAAACTAACTAATAAAACTTGTGAATGTGCATGTAATATTTTCCAACATGTGTGTATGATCAAGATAAATGTGACATATTCAAACCTTACATTATCATGCATATGGCCATAGCAATCAATGTCACATATCATACACAAAACATCAAGCTCATACATTATAAAATAATGCACCATTCACAACAAGTTCATAAAATGATTTAGAAGAGTTAGTAGTCTTGCTACCTTTTTCCTTTAATTTCCGTTGAACTTTAAAGCTCTCTTGGAAACCTTTTCCCACTAGCTCCTTGGCTCCTTAACTTCCTAAACATCAATTGGTAATACTTTTGTAAATTCCAGCAACTAACATTGGCAAGAAAAATCATAAAAACGCAATGATACTCCCTCTTGTATTTTCAAGACCCTACAAGTTCAAGTCTTAACTTTTATGGTTCCTAATGCTTCTCAAATCCCTTTCCTATTTTTACCCTACACAAAACTTCATTTTAAAGCCATTAGAAGCATTAGAATTATCAAAATCCCACTCCTTCTATTATTAACAGATTTTCGAAAAAACAGAAAAAGAAGGGTTGTTGGATTTTTCAACTTTTCTTTTCATATACATGTATATCCTTACTTTCCAACCACTTTTCATGCATTATACCACCAAATACATCTTCCCCTCTCAAGTTTCCAAATGGACAGCACCTCCCCAAACACTTAGGGTTTCCAAAAATTTTCACAACATCCAAAACAACCATAAAAAACCGTCAAGCTAGTTTTTAATACTCAAGAAAGAACTTGCAACATTTTTCTACCTCAAAAGCCTTTGAAATAATCATACTTTATCAAGTGGATTTACAGCATTTTGAGGATTTTAGTGATATTCTTTTGCTTTTATTGAGCTTAATTGCTTTAATTATTATTAATGATTATTTTATGAAATAAAAGCCAATTAAGGTATTTGTGGAAGAATTTGAGATCAAAAGATAAATTTGAATTAATATATTTATCAATATAATCTTAGAAGATTCTGAGTTCAAATTAGTAGATCTTGATTTTAAATTTGAATTAAGAAATCTAAGATTCTGAGTTTAAAATTCAAATCAAGGACTACACTCAAATCCATTTATATTATATTATATTATAATATATTATATTTGCTTTGAGAGGGCATAGGAATTCAAGCAAGGAATTGGATTCAAGTGGCCACACCATTCATTCTTGAAATCCATTGAATTCACGCCACCAATAATAATGATTCCATCATCCAAATAAGCCACCACCTGGAGCCACGTTTTGGGCCACCACTTGGAAGCCCAACACATCACAAACCCTAAATGCATTCAAGAAGCCACATACGGAGAGGAGGAGGGAGCCACTGATTCATATTATTATTATGCGACACACACATTCATCATCGAATTCCTCATTCCACTCAACCAGCGGCCGCACAAAGATTAAATCCATTCATTCCTTCATCAAAATCACGCCGCCTGGGAGAGCACAAGGACGCGCACAGATTCACGACACAACTGGAGCAGCCTTCAGCCATCACTTTCGCTCTGTGGCTGTTCCGTTCCATTCCCTGCTGCTACCGTCGACGAAGAGGATAACTTGGGCGCTCAATCTGGAATTTTTCATGGCATTTCATGGCTAGTTTCATAATTCTCTGATTCAACAGCAATGGCAGGAGCTTGATTCTTCAAAGGGGAGTTCTTAATCGCTTTAATTTCCTGTCCAATAATTGTTTAACAATTCCTAGGTCTTAGGATAGTTTTCTATTTATTGGAACAATTTCTATTGTTTGATAGGATTTATTTTTGGAGATTATTGTGACTGAATTATTGTTTAGCAATTGATATTGGACTGATTTAACTTTGATTTCAATTATAATATTCTGGTATGACGTTTATATTAATTTCAGAGTTAACATTTTGTGATTTTCTAAGATGGCTTAGAATCTTAGATCAAATAATCTTTTGTTAGCTTTAATTCTATTATTTGAATTTAAGAGTTATAATTAAGCAGTAGTTTTATTATCCTTAATTCCTCTTTACTATTCTGTTAGCAGTTAGTAAATTGGAAGTTTGGAAAATATTTTGTGGCAATTCGAGGTGGCTCGGTTGTTGGATTAAAAGCTTAATTATAATTCTTTAATTCATTATTTTAACTCCCATATCTATTGAAGTGATGATTGACCACGTTGTTGAATTGGAGGATTGATTATTATCATCATTTATTCATGTGTCTCATTTCCTATTTCTATTATCAAAATTCATTCCAATTATTTTTAAAAAAATCAAAAAGAACTATTTTAATTTCAGTTTAGGTTACTTGCATTCAATTATTAGGAATTAATTTCATTTTCGGCTCCTCAAAGTGAACACGACCTGAATTAGTGCTATACTACATTAATTCGGTTAAATTATTTTGACGCGGATTTAAGGCGACTAAAGATCCGCCCGTCACTCATCTGAATGCATTAATGAAAATAGATCTACCAACACACTGATTGGTTAAATACCTCTAATCAATTCACACAACACTAAGGTACAAAGATCATATTGAAAGAATTAGTGCATAAATCTCCTTGTATGTTTAGGGGACCTGGTGCAGCTTCATTTTCCCAATGGGTCAATGGAATTAGTCTCTCGTTACTGGAAAAAATCCTTCACTTATGCTCCAAAATGTTGCAATGGTGTAGTTGTTCCTTCAGGAATAGCATAGGTTCAGTGGATGGAACTCCTCCTTATTCTCTTTTTTTGTTTTGCGTTTTTCCTTCTT
>JANTPZ010143878.1:0-34062 GCA_025593235.1 Vachellia pachyceras | reverse complement strand
TGTTTTCCCATGCATGAATGAGGGTTTGGAAACATGAAACAAGTGATAGAATGGTTAGAAGTTGAAAATTCCATGTTGAGGAATTTTGGGAATAATTTTGGCCTGACCTGGAACCTTGTGAAGATGAATTGTTTTGATGATTTTGATGATTCTAATGGATCCAAAATGAGTTTTTGTGTAGGGTATATGTGGTCCCAAGTTTATGGAATCATTAGAAAAAGTTAGAGACAAGTTTGAGTCTCTAGGGTTTAAGGAATTCAAGTGAATGGTTAAGGGATTTTTACATTTGTTCTTGCATTGGAAATGGCTCATGTTTAATGGCCATTATATTCTCCATTGTGTAGACAAGAATTATGTTCCAGAGGGTAATTTTCAAAGTGACCAAGACAAGTTACAAAATCAAGAACAAGTTAAGGGAAAAGTAAAGCCTAAAGGTAGCAAAGATTTCTAACTTTACTTAACATGTGAAATTATTCTAATGATGTGCATGACTTTATGATATTGTTGAATGTGTTTATGAGTAACATTATGCTATGTCCATATGCATTGAATATGTTCTTGGTACACAATTTGACTTTGTTACACATATTATGAACTTAAAGCATGTCATGCAAACTTTTCATGTATGTTAGTAAGCTTTGCTATTGGGATTTCCAAAAATCTCACCCTCACCCACTAACCATTTCTAGGTACAAGTTCATCCAAGGGTAAGGAGAAGGTTATGGAAGCATGAAGCTAAATTTATAATGCCTTCTTGGATGATATTTTGGTTATGTATTAATAGGATGCTTTGATTTTAAGTTGGCATGTAATATGTGATGTACATATATGCACATATGGTTGATATATTCTAGTTAAGGAACCTCAATTGCATGCTTAAACATGGTTAAGAAATAAGTAGAAGTTAGGGTTTCAAATGGCAAAGTTTGAACTTGGTGAAGTTGATGAAATGTTAAAGTTAAGTCAATCAAATCCCTAACTTTGAGCTAATGGGAAACAGAGCAAATGGACTTCAAATGAGATGAAACTTTACCAAAAAAATAGTCATATTGCAAGCTTCAAAACAAGCTAAAGAACACTGGAATTGGAGTTTTCTACAGAAAGTTATCAAGTTCCAAAGTTTGAAGAAAATCACTGAAAAACCTAGGAAAATAGAAAAATGACCAAGTGAACAGTACATTTTCACGAATTAAACTGTATCATTTGGACAAGTAAATGACTCAGTGAGTATTTTTTCCTTATAAAGGAACTTACAAGATTCAAATATAAATTGGAAGCACTCAATTTCGATTTTTCTAGAATTAGTTATGAATTTTCAAAGTTGGTCCCAAAACCAGTTAATAGTAACTTTCAAAAACTTGAAAGTTTTCAAATTGAAACTTTTGGACCTTTTGATCATAATGAGGCTTCCTTTTGACTCCAAATCACTTTTTAGTGAAGTTAAAGGTTAATTTAAGGAGTGTTACATATGAAGCCACAGGAAACAATTTGTGATGAGACGTTTGGTGAGAATATCGGCAAGCTGATCCTGAGAAGAAAGTATTACGATTCAAAGTTGTTTGGAAGAAACTCTTTCTTGTAAAAATGGTAATCAAATGCGATATGTTTGGTTCTAGAATGGAGCACAGGGAACTAAATTAAGGGACCTAAATCCTTAACAGGGAACTTTGTTTGAAGACATTGGATGAGATCAGTGACTGCATTATTAGAGGAGGATATTATGATTATGTCATCAACATAGATGAGGATAAAAAAGGGAAGTATCAAATTTTGAGGCTTGAAAACCAAGGTTAAGGAGAGTAGAGCTCAGACACGAAAACTAGGCTTTGGGACCCTGTTTAAGGCCATAAAGAGACCGATGTAATTTGCAGACATAATCAGGATAGTTAGGGTGGACAAACCCTTGTGGTTGACACATAAAAACATCATCATCAATTGATCCATTGAGAAAAGCATTTTCAATATCAATTTGCCTCATTATCCAGCCTTTTGAAACAACAATGGAGGGTAACAGTCTAATAGTGACAGGCTTAACTACTGGAGAGAAAGTCTCAGTAAAATCTAAACCTGGTTACCGGTGGAATCCTTTGGCGACAAGTCAAGCTTTGAAGCGGTCAACTACATCAGAGGGTGTGTATTTGATATAGAACACCCATTTACATCCAATGACATTTTGGCATGGCAATCTGGGAACAAGTGACCAGGTGTGAGTGTTGAGTAAGGCCTGAAACTCATCGGCCATTGTAGATCTCTAAGAAGGCGATTTCAGCGCCTAAGAAATCGAGGAGGGGACAGAAGGTACGGTGGCAGCAGAAAGAGCTCTGGGGCATGGCCAAGGGATAGTGCCGTCTGTGAAGATTTTAGGCTTATAAATATAGCTCTGGAACGTGTGACCATGGGGTGAGTAGAGGTGGTGGGGATTAAAGGTGGAGACGGTGACGGTGAGTTAGAAAGAGAAGAAGAAGAGGACAGAGGCGCAGGACTGACGATGGAGATGACTATGTAATCGGAGTTGGAAGAGGAGAGGTACGTTGTGTTGAGGTAGGCGTGTCAGTATGGTCTGTCAATTGGGGAGAATGGGTTGATGATATTAGATCATTTATTAGGCTTATGGAGAAGGGTAAAGGGGTGAGTTGGGTCGTGGGTGTTGTGGAAGATGGTATGTTTGTAAAAGGAAATTGGGCTTCGTCGAAGAGCACATCCTTGGAGATGTATAGCCACCCATTGGAAGGATGTAAGCAAATATATCCATGATGATTTGAACTATAGCAAAGAAAAACACATTGAAGAGATCTTAGTTGGAGTTTATGGTTATTGTAGGGTCGTAGATTGGGCCAACATGCTGGGCAAAAAATTTGAAAAAGGTGTAGTCTGGTGGGTGATGAAATAACAGTTCAAATGGGCTTTTATTTTGGATGATTGGACTGGGTAATCGATTGAGCAGATAAACAGATGTGGAGAAAGCATAAGACCAAAAAACTTGGGGAATGGCTGAGTGGATAATAACGTTAATCCAGTCTCAACAATTGTACGATGCCTACGTTCAATAGAACCATTTTAGTGGTGGGTGTGAGGACAGGTTAAGCGATGGTGAATGCCGAGTTGCGCAAGAAGATTCTTTAGTGGGCGAAAATCACCTCCCCAATCAGATTGGAAGGATTTTAGTTTGTGATTGAGTAAGTTTTCAGCAAGAGATTTGAATGTGAGAAAGGTATTGACAACTTCATTTTTGTTTTTGAGAGGAAAAAACAATATGTATTTAGAATATGCATTGACAAAACTGACATAATATCTGTAACCATCAACAGAGATAATTGGGGAGGGTCCCCATACATCACAGTAAATTAATTCTAAAGGAGTGGAGTAATGATGAGATGAGTTAGGGGATGGGAGACGATGGCTTTTTGATGCATGACAGGCGGCGCATTATATCCTGATAGTGGTGGTAGTAACTGGTAGTGAATGAGCATGGACCACATGTTGAGTTATACGAAAAGCAGGATGACCCAATCAATTATGCCATTGGGTGAGAGACGTACGAGCACCAAAAAAGGTAGTAATAGCAAGAGTGGAGGAAGTGGAAGGACGGAGACTTTGAATGGGGTACAATCTATTGTGGCTTAGCCCTTGAAGAATGACTTGGTTGGTGTGAGCGTCCTTCACAAGAAAGTGAGAGGCATGAAACTCAAAATAGACATTGTAATCCAACAGAATTGAGAGACAGATAACAAGTTTTTAGTGATATTAGGAACATGAACACTACTAAAAAAATCCATCACTAAATGACTAGTTTCCTTCAGAAAATTTTCATTTAGAAATGGACAATATTAGCGACCCTTATTTTAGCGACGAAAAATAGTCATTTATCGACGGATTTTCCATCGCTAAATCGCATTTTTCTAGTAGTGGAAGAAGATTAGTAAGAAGATATTTACCAGAGGGAAAGTGAAGATTTGCAGAGCCTGTGTGGTGTATGGTTAGAGCAGTGCCATCGCCAATGTGAACAGCGTCAGTGCCATCATATGGATTTGCCTGGATATTTAAGTTGGAGAGTGAGGCTGTCATGTGGTTGGTTGCTCTAGTATCTGGATACCATAGGTCATCTTCAATAGCAACTGTGCAGATAGAGTAGTTGGCAGAGATAGTACTTGGTGGAAGAAAGTTTGGATTAAAACGATGGCGATAGTTTGCCATTGTGTGACCAGGGAGTTCACAAAGGTGACAATAAGGAGGTGAGTTGTGACGAGGAGAAAAGGTTCCACGGCTGGGCTAAGAAAAGCAATTGCCTCTGTTGCCTCGAGAATAGTTAGAGTGACGATAACTTGAGAAGGATCGTCCCCCACATCCTCATGAAAAATAGGTAGAGCAACATTAGCAGTAATATGAGAAATTGGAAGACTGTGATTCTGCATTTGGTGAGCTTCATAAGTAAGGAGATGATTGAGAAGTTCTTCGGAGGTGAGAACATCGGGGCGAGTAGTAAGAGAGGTAACAATAGGATCAAAGTCAGATCCTAATCCGCCAAGCAAATAAATATTGAAATCCATATCAGAGACTGGATTTCCAGTTGCATTAAGGGAGTCAGCAAGATGTTGAGCACGCTGATAACAATCTGAAATGGATTCGCCTCCTTTCTTGAGATTAGTGAGTTGTTAATGAAGTTGTAGATAGCGGGCTTGGGATTGATGAGAGAACATGGTGGCAAGAGCATACCACATTGCTCTGGAGGTTTTGTGCTTCATAACCTATGTAATGAGTTTTTCAGAAAGGGTGGAAATGAGAAGGTACAAAATAAGTTGGTCTGGTTCAAATCATTTTATATAAGCTGGGTTAGGTGTGCCATCAGGAAGTTTGGGAGAGGGAGGAAGGTTAGAGCCATCAATATAGCAAAAGAATCGTTGGCCATAGAGGTATGGGAGCATCTGTGCCTTCCAAACAAGATAGTTGGTGGGGTTAAGCTTGACAGAGAGGAAATGGGATACATTAGAAGAATAGGTGGGTGCATCTGGGGTGATGGGTGTGATGGAGGATTTTGGGGTGGTGGAAGAATGAGAAGGAGTATTTGGTGGATCAGTCATTGCTGACGGCAATGCTCTGATACCATGTTAAAGCAGCAATAGAAAAGATAGAGCAAGGCAGAGAAAATATTCAGAACGAACAAACATTGTATTACTGATATATTGATTCATCATACAGTGCCAATACATAGAGTGAATATTTATAACGGTGACTAATGGTTCTAGTATAATTCATGTGGGCTGCATTACTAATGGGCTACTATTAGGCTTCTGTTGGTATGGGCTTGGTTAGCATTCCTGATTGTTGTTGTATTGTTAACACTGAGCATTAGAGCTTGGTTTTCCCTAATGGATAAAAGACTTTTTAGATTGGGTATTTTGGACTATATATGCATTGGTTGTTACCTGAACAGGAGTATAGCGGATATAGAAAACTGAATTTTTTAAATAAATATTTTGAACCAACAACAAAAAATTTTATCTCATTAGGTTATGCAAGTTAAATGTATTTTATATTATCATTACGCTCTATCAATAACAAAATAGGTAGATAAATTGTTGACTTAGAAGTCATGCACAATAATTTTATTATCTTTGTATGTTGTGTGTATGCATATGGATGGCTTCTAGCAATTTAATTATTCGACGGTACCTTGTCCCCCTTTTTGTGAAACCCGATATGGGTGCTCATCATACTCATAACTGCGATGAGATTTTCACTATCCATATACAGTTTCAATATAATGGCCCAAATTAAAAATTTTCAAAATTTCTTTTTCTTTTTGAAATAATTACAGCTTAGATATTATTTTTATTTTAAGATTATGTACACATTAACATAATTTTATAAAAAATTTAAGAAACTAAGTCTAGACAATTTAGATTAAGCTATGGGCACTTAAACTGAATCCCTCTTGACATGATTGAGTTTTTGCTCGTCAGTAGCCTTCAATTTTCTTTCAGAGCATTTATTGAACCACTCATGGAAAGCAGATCATAAGACTTGAATGGGACCATTTTTTCCACGTTTCTTTGTTGTTTGTTGTGCTCCACTGTTAGCCACGACCCACGAGCATATATGGTGTGAAACAAATGCCTTTCTTCATTCATGCTTCAACATTGTCATTATTCTGGTGTCCTTATACGCAGAGGAACTACACCAATCCATCACGAACTTGGTAGTTAAACTCTACTGATGATACCATAGGGGATTTCTTGAGGAGAAGTTGCTCGCCGATACCACGGGGGATTTCTTGAGGATACCACGGGGGATTTCTACGAACTTAATAGTTAAACTATTGATGATAGCACGGGGGATTTCTTGAGGATAAATTGCTCGGCGATAAAAAGCTTAACAGTATTTCCACATCATTCCAATCCAATCCTTCAATGTTCCTTTGAAGCCACTTAAGCTCTTCTCCCCTGAGAAGTCTTTGTTAAATAAACATACACACGACCATTGCTGCTGACACAAATATCAAAGGAGTTGCTCTCACTCGTTCACCCAAATTGTAACAGAAGAAAAGAAAAATTCATTGCATAATTAATGTACGTATACGTAGTTTCAATCCCTTTCAAATTAAACCAGTAAGTTTGCACGTGAATAGGTTACAGCTCAGAAATCGCCAATAGTTCAAAAATCTCAAAACATGCATACTCATTGGAAAAACCATCCTTCTCTTGCTTGGCGAATGAAGTAATTGGTGTCGTTGAATTCTCTTGCAATGCATGAACAGTGAAAACTTAATGATTAAGCAAAAATCTTGAAATGACAATCAATATGAGGTAGATGCACACTTTGATAGGAATCCAAAGAGCAATTATGTCAATTCTATTATATACCATGCCTGACATTCAACTGTCAAGAGAAGTATGTAGATGAAGGAAAATAAAATATTATTTTTAAGAAGGTTCCCATTTAGTCATTTTGTTTTTATTTCCTATGTAATTTTATTATTTTGAAAAGGGTGTCATTTTGTATTTAGTTGATATTAGGAAGATTTGATCTATCTTTTCGATATTTTGAATCATTATAAAGACACACACATATATATAATATTGGTATTTTATCGTTTAGGATATTATTTTAGATATGAGTGCTAATTAGGGATATCAAGTATACTTTTCACTATCATATTAATATCCTTTATTAAATTTAAGTAGATGACATTGTGTTATATTTTTCTAGTACTTTAAATAATATTTGCGTTAGAGAGTTTCCTTATTTGAAGATTAAGTTATATTCAGTTATTAGGGGTATAAGAATTTATGAATGAGAAGTTTTTCTTGACAAGTATTACTTGTATCTTGTATTTTGGATATAATAAAGTTGAGTTGTAAAAGTTTGATTACTCTTTTGAAGCATTTTATAGCTAAAGATCTAAAGATGAGTTTATTTAAAAAGTTAGCTGATCAAAATTATTGTAATGATGATAATTAATTTATCAACATCAAATAATAGTACAAAACATATAGTAGGTTATTTGATTAACAATTAAATTAAATTACATTGTACAATTTAATTTTAATGTAATTTAGTGATTAATTAATAATTACTAATTACTGGTTACTAAGGTTGTGTTTGGTTGAAGAGAGAGGGAAGGAATGGAAGGAAAAAGGCTCCCATCCCCTCATTTGGTTCAAAATTTTGGATAGATGAGCTCAAATTTTGGTCCCATACAAATTGGGGTTTTTTGTAGGGGAACCAAACTTTTTGACAAGTTTATCCCTCCAATTTTTCTATTATTCCATTAATGCCTTGAGGAAAAAAATTATAATTTAAAATATACAGCAATAAAATAAAAAAAAATTGTATAATAAAAATATATTATTAATTTAATTAGAAATATTAATTATATAATTTTATTTTAAATATATTATAAAAATTTAAAATTAAAAAAATTATTTTTATTAAATTCATTTATAAAAATTATGTTATTATAAATAAAATATATTTGAAAATAATAAATAATAATATATTATTCTTAAATTAATAAAAATAAAAATCATAAAATTATAATTAAAACATATATTATACAAATTAATTAAAAATAAAATATTATTTAGCTAGGTCAGATGTGGTTCCAATTCCCAAAAACTTAAGGTTGTAGCCCTTCCAAGGTTAACATTCTTAGAGAAGAAAGCTTTTGACTTCGCAAAGTTTAAACTATACCCCGACACCTCAATGTGTCCATAACTTGCTTAATAATTGCGCATATGCCCCAATGAGGCTTCGGCAAAAAGGAGGTCATTTGCAAAGAAAAGATGAGAAGGAGGGGGGCCATCATCTGAAAAACACAGGGGTTTCCATCTACAATTTCTCTATATAAGGAACGAAAAAGTATGGGCTAAACGGATCCCCTTGTGGATCCTGGGGATGGTCTTCTCCAATTTCTACTTTGACCTGAGATACACTTGTATGCTGCCTTCAGTTTTCATCGATCATTTGGTTCTGGCATCAAGGCGTAAATAAGACCATTCGTTTTGTGATAAGTCGAGCATAACTTGCGTTATTGGGTAGGAAAGCAGAACTAATATATAATTCAGAATGTTATTTTTATTCATTTTAATGCTAACATGTTACAACTTATGTGTGACAGTTAAACAGGTACGATCCCTTAATCGTGCCATCGTCCAATCCCGAACAACAAGAAGCAAGGTGGAGTCCAAAAAAGGAAAAAGCGAAAAGGTAAGTGTATGGCTCAGCATGTAGAGGGCTCATCACGTTCTCATTTAATCACCGGCAAGCCTCTACAAACCAGATTAACATAGAGAAATCCCTATACAGCCTACAGTGCCAGAGGCCAAAGGAGATCAATTCATTACAAATAAGACTAAATTGCATAATTATGAACAGCTACAGGACTAGTTTGCCTAAATCGAAAGAAGCAAGAATTTTAATTTCTAGCTTCCCTACGGTAATAATATACACATCTATGACGGGGTGTGTCAGTCGTCCAGATTACACTTGGAACTTTGACTGAACTGCATCCACTGCAACGAGAGCGTTCACCCTTGGTTATTATTCCCTATAACAATCAACCAGTCAGTGATAAAGTAAAATGGGCACACCGGAGTTAAATAGACACTGAACATCACCGGAAATAGAAATCTGTGTAAGGACTCTAACCCCTTGAAACATTGCGGCGCTGGGTTTTGTGACTTTTATCATGTGAAGCGGATGGAACTTTAGTGATTATCAAAGAACTCTGCAGTCCTTCTAATAGCTGCCATCCCAAGGCAAAAGATCACATCAGCTCCAAAATAAGCAAAATAACAGTGAATAAAGAACCGGTAAATATCGCCTTTTTCCCTTGAATGAAAAATCTCTACTTTAGGCATTAAAATTATGTATTGGTGTCAACTATTCTTTTATCCATAATTTAATTGGGTAACTCACTGGGTAACCAGAGCAAATGATCTCCGCTCCCCATGCAGTGAACTTATCATTGAATGCAACCCGGGACACCTCCGTTATAAAAAAAGAAAATATATTAAATAATCAATCTTGATGACGTCTGGATATACTGCTAGTAAAAATCTGGGAAATACTAGCGGATTTTTTCTACGGATTCAAATCCACAGTAAAAATACTTGCGGAAGTAAATTCGTAAGTAATTTTTCTGCGAATTTTTTCACAAGTAAATATATCTACGGATTTTAAATTTACAGGAAAGATATCTTGTAAAAAAAATCCACAAAAAAATATCTATAAAAAAAATCAGCAGAAAAATTACATGCGGATTGATTTCCGCAGGTATTGAAATTCGCAACTAAGAATTACTAGCGCCAGAAAATTTTTATCTCCATTTTCCTTCCACCGCGCCTTCTTGTTTTTCTTTCTCTTAAATTACCAATTTTCAAACCACGCTCCGTACTCCACCACCTTCTCTTTCGTTCCTTTCTTCTCCGCAAATCCTTCGATCCTTTTCCCCAAGGGAGAATCTCGATCTCGGCTTCGAGAACTCTGTTCTTTTGATGGTGACGATAAGCTTGCCTTTGTTGAGGCCAGCTCTATAGACACTGCCATGGCTGCCTTTGCCCAAGAAGCTGTCTGCGGAGAACTTCTGGAAGAGAGCCAAGAGCTTCACTGAAGAAGCTGATCCCAAACCCTCACTGACTCTTCCAAGTTCGCCCATTTGGTCTCCAAAACCGCCAAGAAGTCCAAAGAATTAGCCATTGAAGCTTCCAAAAAAGACGATCAGATCAAAAACCTCTCCTCTGTGAGTAAAAAACCGCCAAGAGTTCCAACCTTGCCCAACGATGCCTTTCGTTTGGATCAGTGTCGCCACCCGAATTGGTATTCGGAAAACCTCTCCTCTGTGAGAGTCAAAACCCATTTTCCTCAAGAAGAGCGTCCCAGGTCAGTTCGAATTGAAAAGTTAGACTGCAAAAGTTTGTTATGAGTTAAAGTTTGATTTGTTAGTACCATTCATTTCACATGTAAAGGAAGAAGTTAGAGTTGCCTTGGATTCCATCAATTATGCCTATAACGTCTTTGGTTTCACCTATGATCTCAAGCTTTCCATGGAATGCTGTTACTATTTACTGTCCATATTTTCCTATCTGCCTATTTTAATGTTTTGGTAGAAATGCTTAGGTGAAACTTTGGTTCTTAATTGTCTTTTCTTATGATTTGCGAAATTTCAATCTAGCATTTTCTTGTGGTTCTAATCTATATTCATTGCTCTCTTTGGCTTGATTTAACAAGTATTAACTGTCCTTTACATGTTGAATATCTAAGAAGAGGCCAGAGAAATACCTTGGAGATTTAGCAACGTGGGAGAAGGCTGAAATTGCGCTTAAATTAAAGAAGCTTTAGATGAGTTTGGGAAGCCTTGGCAGGTAATTCTATACTCCTTTTTGTACTCTTTTATATAACTCTTCCAACGTGGTTTTTTTTTGGGTGGATTCTAAAGTGTCATATAATATTCATTTAGTCATACCCAGATATATACGAGGGATGTGTTCCAATGGCTTATGCTGACTATTTGGAGAAAATGACCAACTATCCTTCTTCAATTTCCAACTTAATTCATTTAGTTTTTGCATGATGTATCTGTTACTTATTTCAACTATTTTGTTAATGTGATCAAGAATGGTGAGTGGTGGGACCATGTGACCTTGCAGGCTACCGCAGACTTTGTATGCTTCAGCACCTGAACTATATATCGTAGTTCTGGTGGCACTATGTGACATGAGCAAATTGGGTTTTATGGGAGTAAAAGTGGGTAGGAAACACTTGGATTGTGAATAGATACTTTGTACCCAAATTGTTATTTTACAGTAAGATCCTACTGCTTGCTAGTTACATGCTTGAGTTTTGTGTGAATAGATCTCATTCAATGTTTGTGTGAATAGGCTTGATTTTAGCATGTTCTAGAATAATTTTATTCACTTGGTTAGTTACTGAATGCCTTTAGATGCATATTTTTCTAAGTTCTTCTATTGTGTATTGCAGTATGGAATTAAAATATTTATCATCACAAATTGCTATTGTTGTTCCTATAATATCCATTTAGTTACTAGGGCTCGTGATTAGCAGCACAAATTGCTACTGTTGTTCTTCCAACTCTGTTTCATCTAGTGTGTTGTTTCATCATCTTAATGTATCATCATCTTAATGTTCATGTTAATACTATAGGTGTCCCACAGACAAATGAAGGGGATAGTACATTCTATGGACCAAAGATAGATATCAGTGTATCTGACGCGTTAAACAGGAAATTTCAGTGTGCAAATTGGTCATTAAATTTTGATCAGAAGAGTTAGAAGGTATTTTTGTTTTCTTTTATAATAATATGAGGGTACTCTTTATTGGTAGCCAGCTTTAGAAAATTAGTCGTGGACAAAACCATCTGCAACAATGCCTTCTAGCACCTAGGCTAAAACTATTGTCACAAATATTTACTAAGAGAAAAATAAACTATTGTCACAAATCAAGTGTTACCTCAAACATCCATCTTCTGAATAAAGAGAAATTTTTCTTCAGAGGCAATTTCATGACTGATTCATTGAACAAAGTAGGAGTGTGCACATGAAAGACATTGTATAATATCTTTGTCTTGTGTTTTATCCTTTAAAATGTCTTGGCCATGAATATATCAAGAGGTTGGAGGATGCTAAAAAGTTTGACCACATATTGTTGGGTGTTTTTATGACCTCCGTCCATCTCTGTAAGGCTTGATCTATGTAAGGCTTAATAATTTAAAAAACTGTTTCAACAAAAAGTGTTTTTAGTGCTTTTGGGACTGTATTGATTATAGACGATTGAAACTTACTTTAGAGTTGATAAAGAAAGAGATGGAGATCAACAAGATACAGGTGATGAGGGGTCAATATGTTGGGGTTGTTTTGATTATGGAATAAGCACAAACTTTGTCAATGAATAGCGATTCCTTGATATATTCAAGCCGGTTTACAAATAGGCAAGCCTCAGAATGGGGTGATTTATCTTAAATTAACTGATTGGATTATTGTAAACTATCATATATTTATGATGGGATTATACCAATTCAATTATTGTAAACTATCAAATATTTATATCTTTACAAAAACAAACTTATTGTCTTCTACCATTAGAATCTTTAGGGAATTTATTTGGAAAATGTTACTAAATTCAAATATATTTTTTCAAATTTTCCTGCGGATTTTACCTACGGAAAAATCCACAGGTAATTACCTGCGGATTGATCACACTGCTTTCATTCCCTCTTGTATTCCCTAGCCTCTTGTATCCCTTTGCCTCCATTCTCTTGTAAGTGCCAAGTTTTATAAATAAATTTCTTTTTTCGTACTTGCATCATGTTTTGCACATCTTCCTCTCTTCCTCTGAAGGTCTAAGTTCTGTGCGAACTACCGCTCGTTCTTAGTTCCTTTTCTTCTCCATGAGTTCTGTGCGGACTACCGCAGGTTCTTAGCACCTTTTCCTCTTCCCCACATCTGCATCATGCTTTGCATGCCTTCTTTCCTTCCTTTGAAGGTCTGAGTTCTGTGCGGACTACTGCTGTCTCTCAGTTCCTTTTCTTTTTTCGTTCTTTTACATATTTAATTCTATTTTAAGCTGTCCATTGGCCCTCTACTTCCCATCGTTCTCCTCTCTTTATACATTTAGACACTCCTGGGGCCACTCTCGACCCTTGGTATCAGAGCCAAGGAGGAAGTAGAGATGTTGTAATTAACCTCTCATCAGAATTGCAAGGTAAAAAAATGAAGAAGGAAAAGTGAGGATGAGGTTTCCAAAAAAAAAAAGTCTGGAAGAAGTTTATAGTTGGTAACACCAATTTTGTATATGATTCTTGTGTATGATGCCTGAGGCTTCCGGAGATGGTAAGGGCATAAGTCCCGACGGAGAGGGAATCATTTTGTCTCCTGAGGATAGTATCATATGAGATATTATATACCGCTAATATGGATACCACAATATAAATCTCAGCAAGGTCTGTAAATATGTCATAATAAGCAATTTCTAATGAATTTTAATTATGACACCTCTATGAAACCTGAAGGTGATGGTATTAAGCGAGGGAGATTCATATCTATCTGCTTTCGATCTTTTTGTTTTGGAAACAACAGTATTATTTGACACAGGAGTTGAGTCAAACTGCATTTTGGAATGACTATTCCAACAAAATATTTTGAAAAACAAATGAAATTTTGAGAGGTATTACCAAAGACAGGTTAAGTGTTGAATACAAAATTTCAGGTGTTGTTATTGAAAATGAATTTTTGAAAATTAAAACACCTTTTACCCTAGTAAAAGAAATGTCTGAGAAAAGTATTCTTGGAACACCTTTTGTAACACTCATGTTTCTCTATCAAATGGGAGCAAAAGTTATTTCTAAAAAACATTTGGGAAAAAAGATTCTTTTCCCATGGGCTCGGGCAATGAGGATAAAAGAATTAAATCCGACATCATTCAAACAAAATCAAATAAATTTTCTCAAAGAAGAAATTTCTTTTCAAAAAAATTAAACAAATTATATCCCAGACAAAAATTCAAAACAAAATTCAATAATGTTTAGAAACTATTCATAAAAGAGTTTGTTCTGATTTACCAAATGCTTTCTAGGATAGAAAACAACATATGATAGATTAACCATATGAGCCAAACTTTTCTGAGAAAAATATTCCAACGAAAGCAAGACTTATCCATATGAGTCAAGAACTTCTTGAAACCTGTAAAAAGGAGATTCAAGATCTTTTGGATAAAAAAACTTATCAGGAAAAACAGGAGTCTTTGGTCATGTGCTTCTTTTTATGTTAATAAAAATGCAGAAATTGAAAGAGGTACTCCAAGACTTGTTATAAACTATAAGCCCCTTAACGAAGCTCTTCAATGGATTCGTTACCATATCCCAAACAAATCTGATCTGCTAAAGCATCTTCATTCTGCAAAAATCTTTTCAAAAATTGATATGAAATATGGATTTTGGCATATTCAAATCTCTGAAAAATATCGGTATAAAACTGCTTTCACCATACCTTTCGGACAGTATGAGTGGAATGTTATGCCCTTCAGTTTGAAAAATGCTCCTTTAGAATTCCAAATAATTATGAGTGAGATATTTAATGACTATCATTAGTTCATTATAGTATACATTGATGATGTATTAATCTTTTCTCATTATATTTATCAACATTTTAAACATATATCTCATTTTATTAAACTTGCAGAACGAAATGGTTTGGTAGTCTCCAAACCAAAAATTTCTCTTTTCCAAACTCGCATTCATTTTCTCGGTCATTGGATTTATCAGGGCAAGATAACTCCCATAGAAAGAGTGATTCAATTTGCTAATAAATTCCCTAATCAAATTATTGACAAAAATCAACTTCAAAGATTTCTTGGATGTTTAAACTATGTTGCTGATTTTATACCTCAACTCAGTAACTTTGTCAAATCCCTTCACCTTAGGCTAAAAAACAATCCTCCTCCTTGGGCAAATACCCACACTAACATTATCAAACAAATCAAACAGCAGGTTAAGGAACTCCCTTGCCTGATCCTTCCCAATCCAACTGCTTTCAAAATTGTTGAAATTAATGCTTTAGATATTGGGTATGGAGGCATACTCAAACAAAGCATTCAAGCCAAAGAAGAGATTATTTCTTTTACCTCCAAACATTGGAATTCCTCCCAACAAAACTATTCCACAATCAAGAATGAAATCTTGGCCATTGTTTTATCCATTTCCAAGTTCCAGTCTGATCTTTTAAACCAAAGGTTTTTAGTCTGCATTGATTGCAAATCTGCAAAAGATGTTTTACAAAAGGATGTTAAAAACCTCCCATCCAAACAATTTTTTTCCATATGGCAAGTGATTTTGAGCATTTTTTATTTCAACATTGAATTTATCAAAGGTACTTCAAACTCTCTCCCTGATTTCCTAACCAGAGAGTTTTTACAGGGAAATTGAGTGACCAAACCCCCTACCAAATGCCTCCAAAGAAGAAGAGTAAAGATAAGGGCAAAGAACCCTTAAATGGTGCCCAACCTCCTTTATGCTCAAAGGAAATCCAACAACTTCTGAGACAATTAACAGGGACTTTGTCCCAACAAACAGGGTCATCTACCCAACAAACAGGGTCTTCCACCCAATTCAATACCCAAATATCTGAGTCATCCACTCAGAAAACTCAAACAACACCCTTATCTCAAAAAACTGATAAGAAAACTCTTCAATCTTATGTCCAAAAGCTCCCGTCCAAAAACTAGAGCTAAACATTGGCCAAGAAAGATGAGAAAACTTAGCCCTTCAAACAATGACCAAGCAAGATTATGATTTGATCAACCAACAATATGCTCTCTAATTATCCCAAACACCAGTCACATCTTCCCAAAAACAAATGGAGTTCCATCTTCCCAAGCAATTACCATTCAACCAGAAAGGAAACCAACCACACATTACATCCAAAAACCTGTTAAAGCTCAAAATATCTGTCAAGTTGAACCAGAATTTTATGAAAAACACCAAACCTAACCGCTTTAAAGATATTCCCTTCTGGATGGCACTTTAAACCTGTTAATATTAAAAAAACGAGGGAGTACTATGAGTTAATAATAATTCATTATGACTCTGTTGCTCTTTCTAGAAAGACATATCTAAAAGATGAATCTTTAGTAACTCATTCCACTCTCCAAATCAAAAGAGTCCTCACACCGTCCCAATATGGACCAGATTTAAGTAAACATCATTTTTGGGACATAAACTTTGAATCCAATGGATATTCATACTGGGATTATTAAGACGCCTGGTGGAATGACTTTTGGGACCAAAACAGATATTTTAAAAATTCTTGGTTTATTTATTTCAATAAATCAACCAAGTATCAATTTCCTCAATAATTTTTGCATTGGTGGGATTTCTTTGGAGTCATTCAGCAAGTCTTCCCTCCTGAAATTCATCAGGCCTTTGAGGTCTTCAAACAAAAATTCGATTTCAATATAGAGCCTACCGTCCCAGCAGAGTTGCACTATTTTTCCAAACTATCATTTGTTTGGATTTTTTCCTGGCAATACTGCTTTTCTCACAAAGATAGAGATGCAGATGTCCTTCTAATATTACAGCAAATTCCCTTTGTTAGATGGTGGGAGAAATTTCAGTTAAAATTCCTCAATCTTGCGGCGGTAGAAAAATGGCTCAAAGCAAACCCAGAATGCCTTTACCTCACAGAGCAAAGTGTTTTCCTCAACCAAAGAGCCATGATCCAGTCCAAACTCGTAGGAGTCTAGAGCAAACAAAAGCTTATACAACAACTTAGCTCAATGATACAACTTCTAAATGAAGAAGTCTCTCCTTCGGGTGGAACAAACCAAGACCCATCAACATTTAACTCTCCAGCACCAGACTCTGATGAAGAGGAAGAGTTTCCTGTTGTTCGTCCTCCTCAATCTGGCCCAACTTTCCACTAGCAGGGTCAAGGTTTCCTTTACTTGTCTTGATATGGATGTCTTCTTAGAGGAAGGAGCATCAACCGAGGTCGGCAGTGAATAAAATAGGATCGGCCCCTCTGCTGCTTATAATGGCCGACTTTTGGCCTTCATTTTGGTCTAGAAACATCTTAATAAAAGATGACAACACATGTTAATTGATATAATAATTGCATATTGATATAGTCTATCACTGTTTGCGATATCTTCTGTCACTTTTTCTCTTGAAATAAGACTATTACAAGTTGCAAGCTCTTTAACCCCACAACTTCC
The DNA here is from genome assembly GCA_025593235.1 of Vachellia pachyceras. NCBI lineage: Eukaryota > Viridiplantae > Streptophyta > Magnoliopsida > Fabales > Fabaceae > Vachellia > Vachellia pachyceras. Next base: position 16,839 of record JANTPZ010143878.1, on the reverse strand, counting down.
CTTTACAAAAGTTTTGGTTACCATAAAGCTACTTTATCCTGCTAGAAATACATTTCAGGAATTCCCTATTCACTTTATCAGTGCATGATCGTTAAAATTTCTCTGTTTATTTGCTCATCCCATAATTTTTCTGATCTCAAATCACTTTCGAGAATGTCCTTGATTAATTTATTTTTCTGATCTTTTCTTTTCGATACAAAAAATTATTCTTGCCTTTACCCTAAAAACAGTTTTATATATAATTCGTAAGCTATTTTTCTCCACCTTAAAACTAAATGTCTGATGTTTTTGGACAATTTAAATAATTATTTATAACTAAAAATACTTTCATCAACCAAATGTTAAATAATTACTAAAAATCCATTCTGAGGCCATATATGTCATTTTGACCTCCATTATGCCTCAAATATGCTTAGGGAAATATTTCCTTCATTTCCAAGTTTTTAGGGTCATTTTTATATCTTGGTCAAAATTACCAAAATGCCCTTGAACTTTTTCAAAATGACCATTTGGACCTTCCTTTCCTTTCTACTTCCCCATTTACCATTTCCTTTAACCTCTTAGACCCTTAATCTATTGCTACTCGTTTATCCTATATTTCCATTTATAGAAAATGCAGATATTATATTAAATGAGAAAGCATGTTTTATGCCATTAAATGCTTGTGAATTGTTCTAGGAACACTACTAGAAAATGCGATTTAGCGATAGAAAATCCGTCACTCAATGGCTATTTTCCGTCTCTAAAACGAGGGTCGCTAATATTTTTTTCGCTAAATGAAAATTTTCTGAAGGAAATTAGCCATTGAGTAATAAATTTTTCCGTCACTAAATGACATTTTTCTAGTAGTGGAATGAGATAGTTCATGTGTATGAAAAGAGATTTTGAAAAATCTCATTTCCTCTAATTTTCTATGCCTTTTCTTCTAGCTGTGATTATAAAGGGAAAAGGTATAATTTTGTGCATTTTGATGCTTCCAACAGATTTAGAAGGCAAAATTATGTAGTGTAGAACTATGAACAAAATTTTGAAAGCATTAAAATCACATTTAGTAAAGTTAGAAGCCAAAAAACCTAGGTTGTTGGAAAGAAAGTTTTCTGAGTTAAGTATTATAATACATGGGAAATGGCAAGTTAATGATGCCGAATGCACTATGATATATGTAGGATGTGAATTTCCAAGAAGAATTCCAAGTTGCAAGTGGAAGCCAACTCAAGTCACTTGGAGAGCTAAGTCAAGTGTAAGGTAGCATAAACTCTAACTTTTACATTTACATTGCATTTGATTATTATTTGTATTGTTTTGCCATGTTTCAAGTATGATCCTAGCCATATGATATATGAATCCTTACTTGTGAATGTGCATGTTTGTAGCTATGTGGAGTGCCCTGTCTCGCAAATCGCAAAACAGTGTCGTTGGTCAACCTTGAAAATTTGCCAAGAATTAAATTTATAATCTCCAAGGGTTGTATAGTTGCAACCCAGGGTCATTCTCACCAAAAGCAAGTCACGCACCAATAGTCCTTAGGTTATGCTTGTGCTTGTAATGCAAAATGCAAATGGGGGTTTAGTTTGGAATAAACTAGTCTACTTATCTAAATGCAGAAATTAAAACTTGTTTTTGGTATTTTTGGATTGGGGAGGAAAAACTAGGCAGAGATGGATTAAAAACAGAAAGCGCTATGATAGGTTCCTCTTGAAAACAAATTGGGCCATCACAGTTCGCAAAGGGTTAGGTAGAGTATATACTTTCGCACTAAGTTTTCGAAATCATAAACCCTAACAATTCGAATGGGTCCGGAGATGCACACAGTGACCTCCTTCTAAATCCCCACCACGACTTGTTAGGTCACGAATAACAAGCAATGAACTCCATTCCATGAAATCCTTGAAGGGCACTTAGTGTGTGTAAGGAAATCGCAAAGTGACAAAATCAACTCCATGCATGTTGACTCTAAAACCAAGCACAACTAGGATGATAGAAGAGAACAACAAGATTTCATTGAATAAGTAAAATGAACTCCATTTTACTTTATCAATCACAAAACAACTCAATACACAATAATCCAAGTTTGGCTCGATCGAGACCAAGTATTTACATACAAATCACATAGTCCAACTCGGATCCTAAGTAATCTATAATGTCAACATAGATTGAAAGCAATTACTCCCCTTTCGGCACTTCGAACTCCGGCTTACTCTATCTTCAAGAGGTTGGAGATGCTCAGCTCCTCATGGAAGGAAGAATCATACTCCAAATGGATGGATGAAGCATTGTGAATGGATGGATGGTGGAAGAAATGGATGAATGTAGGGTTTGGAGAGTGAGTAGATGAGAGAAAATGTGTGTGTGTGTGTGTTCTGCCTCTTCTTCCAGCCTCTCCTCAGCCTCCTCTCGAAAATTACCCTAAATAGGGTATTAAAACTGTTATGGGTCAGATCTTGAAGGTTGGATCGGGTTATTTCCATCTGGAGTAAAAATCAGGTGCTGATACACGATTTTCACCGCGGCCAACTATGTATTTCGCCGCGGCGAAACTCTCCCGAGAGTTTATCGTCTGCTTGATTGAACTTTGGCCTCGGCGAACTGTGTTTACGCCGCGGCAAAGATACCCAGAGCTGCTGTCTTTGTCTTTTGCACGAAATTCCTGAAATGAAATAACAAAACTTTGGCAGTATCATTTGCTCATGAGGGAATTAAGGCACAATAATATCACTATTCATGGCATATGACCCCAAAATTGCATTAATCCAATTCAACAACTCATTCTCACAATTTAAGCACAAAAAGATCATGAATGGGCCAAAATTAACTCTATGACTCTAGCAATTAAAGAGGAAAACTAATACAATTAAAGCTCAATCACTATGCAATGATCACTACTGCAGAGTATAGTTTTTACTACTAAAAATTTGTGTCTTTTTTTAAAAAAAAGGGAGTAAAAATAAAGGCGGTGGCATTTTTGAAATTATAAGAACGGAGATTAGATTTTACATGCCCTACTTTTAATATAGGACACCAAAAGTTGGCTTTAAGGTGCCCTATCTAAAGGCATCCTTTGATGCCCTATATTAAAGGTAGGGTGTCAAAAGTGGGCCTTATGGCGCCCTTTCATGAGATAGGGCGTCATAAGGCACCCGTTAGCACCCTATATTGAATATAGGGTGCCATTGCATATTTCAAGTTCGGCCACCTCCTTTCTTCTTGTACGTCATTATTCCCTATCCTTTTTTGCTGGCAACTCAAGCTTCTTCCACCATAAATGGTGGGTGCAAGTTCACACACCACTCCTATCTCTACTCCTTCAAAGACCCTTCCCATCGTTAGAACCTCCGTTGCCTCGAATCTCACTTTCTCACCTTCATCTTTTAAGCTTAACTTGAAGTCTCTCCGACTCCAAGTCAAACGATGCTCTATTGCCGGATTAGCTCTCGGAGCTCAAATGGTTTCTGCTCAGACCATAAACCCCCCTACTTCTCTTGATTTCCAGATGAATATCTTCAAGAAGGAGAAGATTATCTTTGGTAGACACGATGAGATATGTTGCTTTTAATGTCTATGCTCTTCTTTAGAATCTCCATTCTAGTCAGGTCTCTCTCTTCATCTTCTGCATTTACGTTTCGGATTTGCAGTGCGTAAGACACAGAAAGGAATCATTTTGGATAGCTTTGCGGGGTTTGAAGGGTTTATTATATAAACATCTCCCAAGTCCTAACCGATCCCTATAAAATTGTAGCTTTGAGCTTGGTTCTGTTTCAGCCACGTGACTGTGTTTGTTTATACATTCTTTTTTAAGAGTCAGTTACTGCTTATTGATGATGTTGAGGATGTTTTATTGGTATAGTTTAAAGAATTTGAGGATATTTTATTGGTATAGTTTTATCGTGCTTCATTTCATGGCCTTTTTTCTTTGCCTTTTGCCGATAAACTATTCGGCAAAATGACTGAACCATGCATTGCCTTATTGCTTTTACTTTCTTGTTTCTCCCCGACAACTCCTTAGCGGATTTGAACTCTTTGCACTTTCCCTCCGTTTTATTTGTCCTTGATTCGAGGGGACCGAGGAGGGCGATGCAGCAGTTCACGGCTCTAACCTTGCGAAGGAGACTGGGTCGCTTCTGGGGTGCTCGGATTCTATCAAGAAGGGATATTGTTGCAAAGGTTTGTATTGGGGTTGCTCGGGGTTCTTGAGGAGGTACAAAGACCGGGATTCTGAGGAAGATTTCTCACTCGATACGGAGAATTTGGAGTTTATGAATAATTCCAATAAAACACCTATAGCACCCTATATTGCAATATAGGGCGCCGTATGGTACACTTACGGTGCCCTATATTGCAATATAGGGCGATGTAAGTATTACCCTACAGCACCCCACTTGATATAGGGCGCAATAGGTCCTAACTTTCTACTCCCCTCACATACACGCTCCCTAAGAAAGGGCACCAATTGTGTAATATCCGCATTTCTGTAGTTTGAACTAAAGGCTAGATCGGTAAATTATGTGATAATCTAAGGCCCATAAATAAGGGAAAATATAGAGAAAATGCCTAAAGGAAAGAAATATCATAATTGACTAAGTCTCTAGCCTTGGGAAGTCTAAGGAATGACTAAGGGTAAAATGGTCATTTGGCCTACATGATAAGGGCAAAATGGTCATTTCGACTAAAAGATCTAGGGCTCAAGGTGTCATCAAATAATAAGGACATTTTAGTAATTTGGTCAAAAGTCAACCCAAAAGTCAAAGTTGACCAAAAATGTCAAAAGTAAACCAAGGTTAAGGTTGGAATTAAGAAAGAGTAGGAAAAGGTATGGCATTTTGGAAATAATGGCAAAAGTAGAAAATGTAGTGGTATTTTCATAAATAAGTGGTAAATAAAGGATTTCGGAGTTAAGGATGACTGAGAAATAATTATTTGAGGTAGCAGAAGTCCTCAAATGCCAAAGACCCAAACTAAGAAAAGTTTAGTTGGGTTATAAAGTAATTAATAAAATTATTACCCAGTACCCGATGCGGGCAATTTCGCTGAACGGAGAATAACAGTGCCCGAAAATTCTAAAAAAGTATTTTCTTAGAAAATTAATTACGAAAAATCCAGAAAGAATTTGAGGAACGGAAAAGAGCTTGAGAATCAGGGAAAAATATAGAATTTTTCCATGTCTGTAAGTCAAATTGGCAGCCGAAAGCCCGTTTTACGGTGTTGGACGCAAATCGAGGAATTCTGACGAGTTACGAGGGAAACCCGGAGATGCTATGACTAGGACATGATGCCACCTAGACAAGGAGGTGTAGGGAATGGCGCCACATGAAATATAAAGTCTCCGGAAAAGTAAAAAGGTAGTTACTCTTGTAAAGGACACTTTACGGAAATGCGTGCCACTGAATCATTTAACTGGATCGAGCAAGGGCCCAGCCAGCAAAAATTGACGTCTAGGGATCTGAAAATTTACTTTTTCAGCTAGGAGGAGACAAGGTGATGTGGCTCAATGTGGGGCAAGTATTTCCAACTTGGGCTCCAAGTTTTAATTTCCATCACACAAATTACAAGGGACCACATTAAACTAATCAAACCCTCTCTCTTCCCTCTCATTTGCACGCCGCTTTCTCTCTCTCTCTCTTTGGGCAGAAATTTAATCTCCCTTCTCTCTAGAAAACACTCCCTCCTCAAGCAAGAAAGAAGAGCTTCAAGCTTCCATAACTCTAGGTAATGGTTTCTAACAACCAAATCTTCCTCTTTTCTTGAGTCTTGTAACTTCCACTACCTTTCTTTTGAGTTGGTCCTTGAATGAGCCCCTCTTTTGGAAGAGGAAGGCTAGGATTTCAAGAGTTGAAAATGGAAATGAGAAGGTTTTTACAGTGGTAAAGGGTTACAAGTTACTCTTTGAGTAGTATGAACTTTGTTGTTGGTTGTTATTGGTTTGTTTGAGTTGTTTTAAAATTTTGGGAAACTCAAGTTTGTGGGGAGGTGCTTCCCAAATTTCTGTTTGGTCTAAGGAAAGGTGTTTTTGAGTATATCAAAGTTAAGAAAAAGGGTTTTTGGAAGCAAGGAAACACATGGTTTCATGAGCAAAGTTGAAAAACCCTTCATTTCCTTATTTTTGCTATTTCCATCCAAGCTAAAGAAAAAAAAAAGAAAGGATGTGTTTTTGAGCATTTTGATAGTTCCATTGGCTTCAAAATTAAGAGATTACTTCTAATGAAATTAAGAGATTACTCTCCACACCTAAGAATGAAACCCATCAAGTAAATATTCACACAACACAACAGAGAGGGGAGATTTATGTATGGAAGAGTATATTGCCATCATATACTATATACCACAGACTGCAGAATCACTGGCTCTAATACCAAAATTGCAACATTATCTTTCTTAATATGTCAAATAACAAAAATTCAATTTAGTATCCTTTTGACTGGTCAATATCGAAAAAAATTCAACTTATTTTAAAAAAAATATTAATCAAAGTATAATCCATACTTAGTACTTTGTTTCAACTTAATAGGAATATAGAGAACTCATTGATCTCTAAATTCATTATATTTTGAAATTGTCAATAATTGCGGTAAGATATGGATTTCCAAAATGAGCTCTATAGATGGCAATATACAATCGTCAACACATAAATTAAAGAGGTAATACAGAGATATACAAGGACATCTTGCCACCTCATAACTCTCCCCAACTATTCAGCAGAATAACTGTCACCTGAAATGTTGTTAAATTGATAGAATGAGACAAAAAGTCTCAGTAACCAGCATTTCTACTTAAAAGGCATACGAGCGAGTGTCAATGAGAGATAAAGAATTAATTAAATGAAAAAAGTTTCATAGGTAATATTAAACATGTTCGAATAGTTCATATGTATCTTTATCAATTCATAATCAAGCTATCATCATACTATCATCACAAAACCGAACCTTTCACAGAATTCAAGTAATACAAATATAATTATTGTTACCATGATCACCAAGATCAATCGGATCAACATCCACATAACCACATCGTCACACATATCAATCCATTTATAATCACATGGATTTCAATCTTACATCATCACGAAATTATACAGAAAACCATTACACAAAGATTTGTTCTCTTTCTTTATGTTCTCCCTAGCCTTATTTCCTCTGACTGAACCCATGGGCTAGTACTGTTCCAATCGTCTGGTATTACAATTCAACGAGCTCATCGGTAAGTGATGTAGATTGGCCAAGTACCACAGAGCACAAGACTGGACCATGGGTTCCCCCTTCACATCACAGGGGTGTCATAAGCCCTCATCACAATGGGCATAGGATCTTCCGGTAATCAGACTTGGAAGTCCTCCAACCTTATTTCCTCTTTGGTATGCCGAATATTCACCCCCTTATTTCCTCTTTAATAGCCTCCCATCAATAACCACATCCTCCTCTCCAAAATCACAATTATCTCTTTATAACATTAAAGAAAAGACCATTCACGATTTATCATCAATATGTAATCACACATCAATAATCATTGGCATATTTCAATCAATGGTTTGAAACTTAGGGTTTCCCATCAAGTCAAGAGAACATTTATCACAACCATTTGCAAACGTTGCTATTATAACACATTCAATCTTTAACTCCAAACTTCACAATATATTCTCAATATTATCAACACAAAGTTTATCAAATAATAATATTTTCATCACAATCAATTCAAAATCACTCACCAGACATGTCCCAAGTATGCATAATAAGTAGAAAGTAGTTACCTCTCATCCAGCAAGGAAATATTACGACAAAAGCAATCTTGTATCCAACACCAACAATTTCTACAATTTAGTCTACACAATTATGTATTACCATACATTAGTTTATTCCCTTAATACTTTCTCATGTATTTTGATTTCATAAAACCCCCATATAAAAATCCCCAAACATCTTAAAGTCCTTTACCTCTCTCTATATATTACAAATTATTATTATTATTAAAAATCCCAAATTCTATTTTTAAACTTTAATAACAACTAAATTACTAGAAATTTATTGTTACTTCCATTAAAATTCTTTATTATCTTTAATAATCTCAAGTAAACCCTTTAACTCAACTTTTTCTAGCTCAAAATATTTTATATATTAAAATTTTTTTATACAAAATAAATTTATAAAATACTTCAAATATTCAATAAATCTAACCATATAGACTAGGATTATAAAAGTATATCTATGATTATATAGTCTTCTATAAATAAAACTCCAACTATACAAAAATTTGAATAGCACAATATTCTTTAAATAATTTGTTTAAACGAATTTATAATTTATTCTAAATAATTTTATTATAAATAAATCCATACTCATAAATATATATATATACAAATATGTATATATATTTATATATATTTACTATATATACACAAAGGTATATATTAAATCATGAAATGGTAAGAGTAATAAATTTACTCCTATTAATCTAACCATTTAACCATCAACTATTTAGTCAAAATATCAATATATAAAAAATTATATATTTTTAAATATAACTAAATTCGCAATAAATATTCCAGGTATCAGAAAAATAAATTTAACATCACAGATCATAATTATAAAAATAGTTCTACGATTTTATAGTCTTCTACAAATAAAACTTAAACTGTACAAAAATATAATTCCCAAAATATTCTCTAATCAACATAATATTACTACCATTAGAAAAAGAAAAATATTTAGAACAACTTTTATGAAGGAAGTTTATTGAAAATAAGTCGTTTTACTTACCTAAATAATTTCAGAAGTATAATCTTAGACTGAAAAACATTCCTTTTTAGCCTTCTTTCCTCCCTTCCAGCATCTCTCTCTCACTCTCTGCCTCTCACCATCGCCCTCTCCTCTGAATTGTGTGCGTGTGCTTTGTGTGTGTTCTGCTGTATGCTGCGTGGGGGTATATATAATACCCCGCACATTAGCTTTTTTTACTTTTTTTTAATCACCGAAAGCTACAGCCACTCTTTTTGACTTTTAATTTTTTTACTATTAAAACCACCGAATCCAACCCCCTTTTTTTGCTTTTATTTTTTTTTTACAATTTCCACCGAAATCTGCCCAAAATTTTGACTTTTTAATTTATTTTTTTTAACTTTACAGGTTTGGTATTTTTGGATATATTGAGAAAATATAGATATTTTTAGTGATTATATTGGATGAGACATTATTTATGGAAGAAAGAAATTGGGATTTTAATAAGTGTTTGAGAATATTTGATTTATGTGATATTTGAGGATTTAAAGATAACAATTTTTGGGGATTTTTGGTGTAATGGTTATAATTTAAGAAGTGCAATATAACTATTAGATGATAGAAAGGAGATGGAGATAAAGGTTCATTATGATGAAAGGTAAAGAATTGTTAGAAAACTTAAAGTTTGGAAAGAAAATAAATTTTATTTAATTATATATATACTTGTTTTATTAGCATTATATTAATGTGTGTTTTAATTAATTGTGTTGGGTAGGTTCAGCCCATTAGTAGGTCCTTCTGGAGGGATATGTAAGAAACCTTTCTACCTTAGTAGCAACTCTTCCAAAAAGCAAAGCCACTTTGGGGGCTCTCATTCGAAGAATCATCCTCATGGCAGTCAAGCAGTGAGAGGACATAATGGCAGAAGTCATAGTGTAGGCCAGGGGTTGTCAGGAGTCATTTAGAGGCTCTACTGTTACTTCTCCCAGCTCAAAACAGCCATCCCTTATGCCAGTGGTGCGGTAGGCGTCACCCGGGAAAGGTCTATACCCTGACAGCTAAGGAAGCCAATACAGCTCCCAATTTGATTAAAGAAAACATTTTTCTTAATGGAAAACCTCTATATGCCTTATTCGATTCAGGTGCTACTCATTATTTATATCTTTTGTTTGTGATGAGAGATTGTGGTTGAGCTTAGTTGATTTGCCGTATGACTTGTTTATATCTACTCCAGCGGGAGTTACGGTGAAAACTGTTAAGGTATGTATGAGAATATCTTTGATTTGTAATGATCGAAAGACGACAATAGATTTATTTTGTTTGCCTCTGAGAGGAATTGATGTAATTGTTGGTATGGATTGGTTATCGTCAAATGGTGTTACCTTCGATTGTACAAAGAAGACAGTGCTTATACGTAATAGTTCTGTACTAACTACAAGTCAGATACTCCAATGTTGTTGTCTGCTTTTCAGGCAGGGAAGAGTGTTAAGAAAGGATGTCAAGCGTATTTAGTTTTCTTCTCAATCCAAGCAGAAACTGAGGAAAGAGTCTATCAGATTGAGGTTGTTAATGAGTTTCCAGAAGTATTTGTTGAAATTGAGGTTGTTACAAATATCAGATTGAGCTTGTGAAAGGTTGTTGAAGCTTCTGGAGACTCATCTAGAATAATATAGAAAGATGTAGAATGTATGTGATATTTGTAGATTTGTATAGAGTTTTCTAGATGCGAAATGTAAGCCGTTGGATCAAATCAATCTCCACTGTTCGTTAAGGAGGTGGAAGAGTATAAATAGAAGTTGTGTAGAAGTGAGAATTGAGTGAAATTGAGGAGGAGTGAGTTAAGAGAAGTGAAGAGAGTAAAGCAAAGTGTATGTGAGGAACTTAAGTGTGTGCGAGAGAAATACAAGAGTTACTGTATTTCATCTCTTCGGTTTGAAATAAAAGTTTTCTTTCGTTGAAGTTCCTCCTTCCCTATTCAAGCTTCCTACCCAACAAATATTTTATGGTACAGTTGTATGATGTGGTGCGCAAAGAAATATGGTACTGGTCGGATATGTTCTTTTACAGAGACATGCTCATGATGCATGCAAGAAACAAGAGGGTCGACGAAATAAGAAGGGTTTGGGAAGATTTGAAAAGAGAGGAGGTTCTTTTTTATCAGCATACATTTGGAGACATCATTAGAACTTGTTTGGATAGTGGCTTGCCCTCTGAGGCGATGGACATATGTGAAGAAATGAGGCAATCTCCTGACCCTCCTCTTTCTTTACCTTTTCGAGTGATATTGAAAGGGCTTATTCCCTACCCAGAACTGAGAGAGAAGGTAAAAGATGACATCTTAGAGATTTTTCCTGGCATGATCATCTACGATCCTCCTGAGGACTTGCTTGAAGATCAAGAGCACCATAAGAGTGAAGATGATGATTAGTGCTCTGTTGACTAGCTTCTTGAATTCCTTTGCCATAATCTGCAGTCTCAGATGTTTGAAGCAGCCATCCTTCTACACTGATTTTCTCTGATGTTCATTGAGACTTAGGAGCTATTAGTAACATCCTTGGGCTGAGAGTAAACTGAGGCGCAAGATAGAACAGTTGTAAGTAAGATCTGAATTGAGCGAATCTTTTGTACTTCAGATGACAAAGTGTAGTTGCCTTTCTCAAATAAAATGAATGGTAACAGCTGCTGATAACATGGAATTAGGTTTTGGCTCATCTTTGTTCCTGCTTTCTGGATAATATGATGTTATGGGCAGGATGTTATGGGCAGAACGTGCATGCTTGAAGGCTCTTATGAAGACAATCTTGCAATGGTTTTTCAGAGCCGAAAAAATAATGCTTTATAGCATGGAGGTTGCATGATTGTTTCCTCTTACCTTTTGTTGGAGGATCATTCTCACCGATTCTTGCTGATTTAATTGGTTGAGGTCACAGAAATATGAAAGGCAATGTTTTGCCATAATGCCTATTCTATACCTTTTGAAGGTAAAAAGCAGTCCCTTTGTGTATCATGAGAAAATCTATTTCGCAAAGTTTTGTTCAAAATCTATTCTTTCCATTGCTAATCCTAACACAAACACTTCATTGGAAATCTATAAAGAACAACGCATCAAACAAACATCCATGTACATTAATAATGGAAGTTACTCCATTTCGATGACAAACTTTGACAATAACAACTACGATATAGTAGTATATATCATCCTCTCCCTCTTCTTTCTTTCTTTCCCTTTCTAGCAACATCTTATTCTGAGGCAACACGCATAATAATAAGATACTGAATATATGAAACTGCTGCAGTTAATAGTAAATACTACATAACACCTTGTTGCTGCTAGTGTAGAAAGCACAATCAGTGAGATGCTTTGAGCTTCTTGGCTATACCAGCAAAGTACTTCCCTTGATGGAAAGCTAGAGCCAATTCTAACTCAGAAGGCTGTCTACTGAAGCCATCTTCCCCAGCCAAAGTAGAAGCACCATAAGATGAACCACCTTTCACTTGCTCCATCTCAAACATGCCTTCACCAAATGTGTATCCAATTGGCACAAATATCATCCCATGGTGAATTAGTTGAGTAATTGATGTCAGTCTGTGTGTTTCACAACCATAATTAATACTGTGTCCAAAACTTGACAAGTTAACTCAATATTTAGTCAATAAATTACTTTTGTCCATAATATGAGTTACTGTAATTAATTCATTGGAATGAGAAATGTAGTTAACTCATGAGAGGGATAAACAAAAGGAGGCATTTAAACAATAATTACATGGGTAAAATTGACAAATAATCATTAATTGCTCTTTAAGTAATTTATATCATGGACCAGAGGGGCATTTAAATTCATGCAATTATCGGTTGAGTGATGAAACCCTTATGTTAGATGGGGCCCACCATTCTGTTAATTGAGACTATTTAGTTAACAGAGTTAAAAAGTTTAAGGAAAAATTAATCTTCTTGTGTTAGTTATTTTGATTTGGTTGTAAGTCAGTTTCTAAACTCCAACACAATACATCAATTCGATCCTTATAGTTTGACTCGGTTGCAGTTCAATTACTGAACTTCCACTCGATGTTTTGAATTTTAGAAATAAAATTCTATATTTCATGAAACTTTGGGATCAGAGCTTTAGAATCTTAAAGCATATGATTAATCTTTTTGTAGAGTGATGAGTCCAAGTTAAACTTACACAACAGTCTCTTGTCCACCTCCTTGGGTTCCGATGCTGCTAAAGAATGAGGCAGGTTTTCCGGCGAGTGCCTGGGTTCGCCATAATCCTCCGGTGGCATCCATGAAAGCTTTGAACTGAGCAGCCATTAGTCCAAATTTTGTAGGGAAACCAAACAAGAAGCCATCTGCTTCAGTAAGCTCACGAGGCGTAATTATTGGTACATCACTCTTTGGAGGTGCTCCTACCTTCACAAGAACATCTGGAGATAGAGTCTCTGGTACCTGTTTTAGTTATAAAAAGGAACTCTTACATTATGATAGAGTATAGGATTAATACGATAATGGAAGTTGTGGTAAGTTATGGAGGTTTAAGGAAAAGATATTTGCTAGAATTATCCTTAGTGGATTTTATTATTGGTTGTTAGAGAACTTTAAATAAGTTAAGAGTAAAAAGATCAAATTATATATGAGAGATTAAGTCATAAGTAAGTTAATTTTTCTAAAATTTTGTATGACGGAAAGTATAACTGGATACTCTACCAACCTGCCAAAGTTTGGCTTCAACTCCCTCAACAGAGTCTGCTCCTTTTTTAATCTCATGTGCCAACTTCTCAACGTGTCCGTACGTAGAATAGTAACTAAGTATATTAATATATAGACAAATCAATATTGGTGTGAATTTTTAAAAACAATCATAAAAGTCAAGCTAAATCATCATGATAGACTCTGAATATAGTATACCTTGAGAAGAATTAATTAATTAATTAACCAGAATGAGTGTGAGTGTGAGTGTGAGGTGTGATTAACTTATTGGGCATTAATTACCTACTAACACAGCAATATAAATGAACTCTGAGAAGAAAATGTTTCTCTCAAGGCAATAATGGGGAGATTCAGTGCCAGAGACAGAGTCACTCGTAAAAAGAAACACAAATATATATATATATATATATCTCTCTCTCTCTCTGTGTAAGGTATGAATGTGATGTAAGAAAGAATGCCATCACTAATGTACCATACCATGGTTAATTAAGAAACTAGAGGCATTAATTAGTATAAGATATGTAAGGTTGTTAAACTCATGATTCTTAGAAAAAACTCGTAATAAGAAGATAAACTTATATAATAAATTCGAATCGTAAATTTTCAAGAGTTTATTAAACTCATGATTCTTAGAAAAAACTCGTAATAAGAAGATAAACTTATATAATAAATTCGAATCGTAAATTTTCAAGAGTTTATTTTTATCAATAAATATGTATTAAATTGTGTATAATTAAATAATTAAAATGTAAAAATGAAAAAATCAATTTAAATATATTTTAAATTTAAATAATTGAAATTAAATTCATCAACATTCATAATTCATTATATTTAACTAAAAATCCATGAAGTTCATATATATATAGAATATAGAACCATTGAGCATGGTTAAATCGAAAAAGGTAACACTAGTTTGAGATTAAGTTAACAAGATTTTGTGAGTTACAAATGTAAAAACGATAAACTTAAGATGTTAAATAATGAATTTAATCGAGTTAAACTCATTAAACTAGATTAAAGTGGGAGGGGCAGTATTCTTGAAGTGACTAGCTAGCCTTGGCCAGGTATACTAGCACTGATAGGCTGTACCACGTCCAGAAGTTATAAGGCAGAGCAGGTGGATGGGGGGTAATTGATTTTAATAAATATTATGTTATGGAATTATTATTGTATAGACAAACCTGCTTCTTTGTCTTGCATTCTTTTCCTACATATATTAGAAATTGATTTTGGTTGCTGGGACTTTATGTCTCATCCCATTATTAGGCGAGACCTTTATTTTTGGTAGAGGCTGAGGGAAGCTGCCAGAGGCATAGTTATTAGGCATTGTAGACCCCCTTTTGGTATTGGTATTATATTGAATTTTATATTGCCATATGGGGCCCATTATTATTTTTATGATGCATTGTATTTATGGATGACCGGCAAAAAAATGTGTGGGATTGTGTTATGTGGTTCATTAATTGTGCCAAGTATAATGGGTTTTATGAGAAGGGTTGTAGACAGATTTTGAGTCCAGGAACCGAGGTATTTTATTAAAGAGAATCGCTTCCGCATAACAATGTTATTTATTAATTTTTGATTCATTTATTATGGTTACAATTCTTGGTCTTTTCAGTGTGAATGTGATGTAAGAAAGAATGACATCACTAATGTACCATACCATGGTTAATTAAGAAACTAGAGGCATTAATCTTAGTATAAGATGTAAGGTTGTTAAACTCATGATTCTTAAAAAAAACTCGTAACAAGAAGATAAACCTATATAATAAATTCGAGTCGTAAATTTTTAAGAGTTTATTTTTATCAATAAATATGTATTAACTGTATAACTAAATAATTAAAATGTAAAAAATGCAAAAAAAATCAAATTTAAATATATTTTAAATTTAAATAATTGAAATTAAAACCATCAACATTCATAATTCATTATATTCAACTAACACAGTTCCATGAAGTTCATATATAGAACCATTGAGCATGATTAAATCAAAAAAGGTAACACTAGTTTGAGAGTAAGTTAACAAGATTTTGTGAGTTACAAATGTAAAAACGGTAAACCTCAGATGTGAAATAACGAGTTTAATCGAGTTTAAACCTATAACGAGTTTAAGAATAAGCAAGGTTATTAAACCCAAACCGGTGATCAGACCGGATAAGGCAGTGGGTTAAGGGTCAGTGGGTTAGATCGGAGTCAAACCGTGGTCAAACCGGGGTCAGACCGGTGAGGAATAAAAAAATTTAAAAATAAATATAATCACACATTAACGCAATTAATATTTAAAAAAATCATTTCCTCATACTAGTTTTGTTGTATGTTGTATTTTAAGTAATTTTGTAACAAATTTTTCTTTTAATTCAATCTATCTACTATGGTTCTAGGTCATTTAATTAAAGTTTTGATAAAAATAAAATGATATAGAATAGCAATGTAAATTGTTACAGGTATCC
The DNA here is from genome assembly GCA_025593235.1 of Vachellia pachyceras. Classification (NCBI taxonomy): domain Eukaryota; kingdom Viridiplantae; phylum Streptophyta; class Magnoliopsida; order Fabales; family Fabaceae; genus Vachellia; species Vachellia pachyceras. Next base: position 978 of record JANTPZ010143878.1, on the reverse strand, counting down.
AACGCATAAATAGCACATACTAAGTGACAGGGTTCAAGGACATGCATTAATATTTTTTTTTATTAATAAATTAGAAACTAGGCCAATATAGTTTTTTTGGTATATAGTTATTGAAGTTGGATCTTTAAGTTTGCATAAAAGCCCAAAAGCCCAATCAATGTCCTTGAACAAAATGAGAGAAATGCAGCCCAACACACCACTCACTTTGCTTTTAAAGGAAGAAAATGAGAGAAAACCAAGTCCCACATCGGCTGATTATTTGACTTGCCTAACCTTTATATAACAATATTTAGAGGTTTGCGTGCACTTCCATTCAAAGCGTGGGGCCAGCGCTGAACGGAGTATTCTTACTTATCCATTTTCTAGGAAAGCAGAAACAATTTTTTAAAAAAAACTGTTCGGCAGAATTGCGATCCAACCCGATGACGGAATAACAACCGAACTGGACAGGATGCCGGGTCGCCGGTTTCCAGCTTGACCCGGCCTGTCCGGTTCGGGTTAAATAACCCTGAGAATAAGTCAACACCATAATAATTTCATAGAGTTAACTCATGACTTTCATAACTATGCTCGTATGCATGTGATGAATAGGCTTTTTTCTGGTTGTTCAAAGTAAACAAATGGTGGGATTACAGGAAATAATTAAATTGTATTTCATAAAGAAAATAACCCATCAATACTTAGGAATTAATATTGTGATATATAATATGGAAGTTTGGGTTTCATCGTTACACACACACACACTCTTTCTTGCTTGCGAATGAAGCAAATTGCAGCTTTTAAAAGCCTCAACAACCATAATCTTTTGAACAAGTTCAACTTTTTCGATGGATGGGTTCAGATATTTTTAACAAACAGGTTGACTTTTTTAATTTCTCGAGAAAAAAGAATCTTCTACTTGAAAAAGTCAGGCACATATTGAAGTATAATTTACATGCACATGTACATATTCATTCATATATATATATATATATATAT
>JANTPZ010143877.1:0-26963 GCA_025593235.1 Vachellia pachyceras | reverse complement strand
CAAATAAAAATTATAATATATTCATTCTCACTATGAAGAGGAAACAACATGATATTGGAGATGAAGGGACAAACCTCCTAATCAAGAAGAACCATCGAAATTGCAAAAAGATCTATTGGAGTAGATTTGGAGAAAACATTCCATTTGTTGGAAACCCTGACCAGCAACTTCCATCTATCTGTTCCATCATGTAAGTCATTGAGCAAAGAACAAGTTGTCATCCTAATGTTTGACTAACAGTTGATCAATAAGCCAAATGTGCAGTGCGGAATGGAATGGGGGGAATATGTTATCAGATAGTGGATAAAGAAGATGAAGTTAAGAAATTGGTTCATGCATAATAATATATAGGGAAACGGATGTGTTTCTCAAAGTGTTGATTTATTCATGCTGGTTAATGCATCTTTTGAGAAATATGAAAGTAATCTAACACTTGGTTTGCAAAGTAACTTTGTTTGTTTGGAAGGCAAGACCTTTGTTAGATGACTTGTAGGTGATTACTAAATGGGTGAAAAGCATAAGGATCAAAATGAGAAAGGAAGAAATTTAGTCGAACATGTTGTAATGGGATGCATAAGAATCCGAAAAATAGGAAGCAATTGAGAAAAGTATTTCAACCAGTCTCAGATGTCACAGTGAAATCATGAAAATGTGAAGGCATGTAAAAGAATGAGTTGTATTGCTGAAAAGTTAAACACATAATATGGGAAAAGCTTGACCAAGGTAGACTAAACATAGGATACAGAGGCTTTCACAACGAAGCAAAGTGAAGAGTGCAGAACCTTTAATGCAAACATCCGTACCTCTAAAAGATGCCATTTAGACAATGCCAACAGTAAGAAGCTATCATCAACCTATATAAAATACATATGGAGACAAATGTAGCTTATCAATGCTACAATTTGCATGGAATCATGCCTCATTGTTGCTGACTGAACCGGAAAACAAGAAGAAAATGAGTCAAGTAAAACATACAATCTGAGATCTAACAGAGGAATCATGAAAATGAGAAGGCATGTAAAGGCATGAGTGATTTTGCTGAAAAGTAAAACACATTATACATTCTAAGCTTGTGGCGAGCTAGAGTTAACATTGGAAACAAACATTTTCAATTGCATGCAAAGTGAAGAGTGCAATGATATGGTTACAGTTTTGCATGGAATAAGGAAGATTTTGTGCATTATCATTAAAAGTTTAATGATACTAAACCATATACAAATTGCATAACATAGAAGACAAAAGATTCCATACGTTTAATTTACATGGAGACAAATGTATATTCTACATGCTATACTTTGACAATGTCAACAGGAAAAAGCTGGGTTACAATATACCATGGAACATGCCATTTATACAATGTTAACAGGAAAAAGCTATCGTGACCCTATGTAAAATACACATGGAGACAAATGTATCTTCTAAATGCTATAATTTGCATGAAAAAGTATGTAGGGTAGCACGGTATTTTAAAGTAAAGTGATTATATACTTGCAATAAAACATAGGTGAAGAGGAAAGTTGGACTTGGACAAAAGGCCATTCAACCTAGAATCTGAGCTTCATTCTCGATAGGTGTGTTTACATGTTTTCATAACGAATGTAACAATCCCAACCAATCTTAGATGTGACAGATGAATCATGGAAATGGGAAGGAGTGTAAAGGCGTTAGTGGTTTCTCCCAAATGTTAAACACATATTATGGGAAAAGCTTAATCGAGTTAGACTAAACATTGAATACAGAGGTTTTCACAACCAAGCAAAGTGATGAGTGCCAAACCTTTCATGCATAGTCTAGTACATCTGAAAGATGCCATTTTGACAATGCCAATGTGAAAAGCTGTCGTGAACCTATGTAAAATTCACATGGAGACAAATGTTAAGTCTCAATGCTCCAACTTGCATGAAATAAGTAAGTCGGATTACACAGTATTTTAAAGAAAAAGTGATTATATACTTGCAACACACAGAGGTTTTCACAACCAAGCAAAGTGATGAGTGCCAAACCGTTCATGCACAGTCTAGTACATTTGAAAGATGCCATTTTGACAATGCCAACATGAAAAGTTGTCCTAAACCTATTTAAAATACACATGAAGACAAATGTTAAGTCTCAATGCTCTAACTTGCATGAAATAAGTAAGTCAGGTTACACAGTATTTCAAAGAAAAGTGATTATATACTTGTAATAACACATAGGTGAAGGGTAAAGCTGGGCCTGGACAAAAGGCTGTTCAACCAAGGATCTGAGCTTCATTGACTGTAACTTGAAGAGCAGAGCTGGAAGATTTTTTACTACTAAAATGCAGAGAGCTAGTGGCAATATAACCTAATACATTCGGCAGGGCATTTTGACCTAAGAGACAAGAATACCAAATTGAAATATGGTGGAGTGTATTTCAGCAGAATGGAAAGAAGTTGGGAATTGGAAAATTGGAAATGAAGGAAAAAGGTAGGATGACAGATATCACTGAGAGGGTTTAAGAAGTAACAAGGAAGAAGTTGCCAGTATGGTTATGACCGTTGGATACAGGTGAGATTGACAGTTATAAAGCGAAAATCGTGGGTAAATATAATCCATAACAAATGTCTATCTTAAAAGGCTGCTTCATGAGATTATTTACGGATAAAAAAATGGGAGTTACGTGAGCATGTAGAGGAATGTGTATTGTTGGATCCCTACTGCATCTAACGAATAAAAAATGATGTGCCAAACAATGAATGTGAATTGTTGTATTGTTTGGCTATGTGTACTACTTCTCCCTAAAAAATTGTATTAAATAACGGGATGTTCCCATTCACATATAGTTTAAACTCCACCGTTTCATAATTCTTAGCTAATGCTTTTATATACTATGTTGTCATTTCAGCATTGGCATTCCGTGTTACCATAAACAATTAGAATGCCTATTTGTACAACTTTCTACTGAAAGAGTGTATAAACTATATCTTAGTGACGAATCTTTAGTACAGCTTGTAAAAATGTTTTTTTTTGGATTTGCCCATTCACATTGCATCCTTAATGCCTCTAAAAGTCAAAAGTAACTTCCATCTTCTTCAAATAAAGCCAGCACTAATAGACACAGAGACATCAAATAATACTTAAGGGTATAGTTTAAACTTAGATATAGTTGGCCTGGGTGCAAGACGCTTCTACATAAGGACTATATATGAGTGACAAAACTCAGATATAGTTTAAACATAAACAAACAACAACAATTCTTAGACGAAAACAAATCAATACAGAGAACAAAATGCATTATAATAATAAGCTTGGTTAGAAGGGGTGCAATACGCTCCATGATGGTGAAAAGCTAAGCAAGCACTATCCATATTCTTTGAGAGCAAAGTATAGAATCCCAGATCTAAGGGTCAAGACAACGTTGCTTGACCATTTGAATCTCTTCAGCACACGGGTCAAATAACACTTTGCTTGCATCATGGTAGGACTTAACCGTATGACAACCTATGCGCAGTTACAAATGCATGTGGTTAATCAATAAGGGGAAAACGAAAGTTTTGATGTAGCAGAAGGAATATTTTCCCCATCCAAACTTGATGATGATAGAATATGAGTTTTACCTGTATCATCAGGGTAAGCACTAAGAACATTTTGGACTACCATGAAAGACAGGGCATTATGATCGAAACTTTCAAACATGTCCTTGATAGAATCAACCCATGAACCTCGCAATAATACAATTACGTTGTCCTTCGCCTTGCTGGTTGCAACGTCCATGCACTTTATAATTTCGTAAGCATTAGAAGAAAGTAATTCTTGGACAGAGATGTATATTATTTACCATGGTGTCCACTTCAAGTGGGTCTCCATGACAATAAGGAGCTCCCGTTCCATGAACCATCAAACTTGCACACACGGACGTGGCTTATGTAATTGGCAAACACACAAATGTCTAGCATCGTAAAAGTATAAGCTTGTATAACTGAGGAACATAATGGATGAATGGTTATGTACAACTATTAATAATTTTGACTATTACTGAATAAGTTATTGTCGTCTAAGAGATTACAGGATATGTCAGACACCAACTTCAGGTTGAAGAGCGTATTTTTTAAAATAACCTCAGACTCAGATATATTGGAGGACAATATGAACTCCAAGTTGTAGAGTGGATGGACTGAATGGCCAACATCCCTCACTATGAAGGCCGATATATCATAAGATATGTGTTCACGTATTAAACATAAAAACCTTTGACTAACTTCATCGGTCTTGAAGGATGCAAGCATTCTGGTACCCTAAATAAGGGGGGAAATGTTTATGTTATGTTAGTTGATGATGGCGGTAGTAGGTATTGTGTGGAAAAAACACACGTAGAGGACATGGTCACTCAAACTCATGAACAACTGCTGTCCCTCTTCGTCCACAAACAAATATGAAGTAAACAATAAACAGGGAAGATAAGCTTACAATCAACTTACTTGAACAGTCGCAACAGAAGATCTACAGATAAGACAACCTTCATCATTATGGAATGATCGCCTATGGGAAGCAAATGGTCGTTAAAAATAATCCTGTCCACTATGACAGTGATATTGGAAGAACATAGACCACGACGGATTAACTGTAAGGAGCTTTGCGGAGAGGGAGGCATAGGATACAGAGTAATGAATAAATGAAGATGTACGGTTTGTGGGAAAAGTTGGGTAAGAAATGGGTTGCACCCAGCCCAGATTTTTTTTCTTCCATGGGTATAATGTGGGATGGCACCTTAATATATACGGAACAGAGGTTGCATATTTAAGCATGGCAGGGAGTCTCCTTTATGGCGTGGGTTGGTGTTTTTTTCATGAAGGTTATAGGCATAAGAAAGATCGGATGAAGAGTGAGTTAGGGAAAAGGTAACCTTTTATGTACATGAAAGTATTGGTCAAAGATGAGGTCCAGCAGTTGGTAATTTTTGGGCAAAATCAGGTCAATATGGATAGACTTTATGAGAAAAACACAAACCCACAAAGCTGATTTTTCAATATTTCAAGAAAAGGACAAAGCTGGTGAATAAAAGGTAACTTACTAGGGCCAGACTTCATATCGGATGATCAGACTTCAAAGGTATTTCAAGCAAACGTAAATGATGATATTACACGGAGCCCAAGAAAGCTGAACGTTTGAGCTGGTAAAATCCTTATGAACAGTGAATTGTGTTTGGAGCCATGATGAAGCCATGCTTGGGTGAGGTCCAGCCGTTGGTAATTTTTGGGCAAAAGCAGGTCAATATGGATAGACTTTATGAGAAAAACACAAACCCACAAAGCTGTTTTTTCAATATTTCAAGAAAAGGACAAAAGCTGGTGAATAAAAGGTAACTTACTAGGGCCAAACTTCATATCGAATGATCAGACTTCAAAGGTATTTCAAGCAAACATAAATGACGATATTGCCTAGAGCCCAAGGAAGCTGAACGTTTGAGCCGGTAAAATCCTTATGAACAGTGAATTGTTTTTGGAGCCATGATGAAGCCATGCTTGGGTGAACTGAAGGGTGGAAGAGATTTTATAGATAGGTTGATAAGCCATTTCAATTTCATGCTAAGACCCATAGAGATGAGATGGTTAAATGGATCCCATATTTTTTAGACTAAAATATCCTCATCTATGAAATATATTAAATATGTTTTAAAATATAAAATTATATATGATTTTCATGATCATATCAAACATATTTTTAAACCTTATTTTTATATCCATTTCCATCTCTATATGCTTTTAAATCAGTTCCCAAAGTATCAAACAAGCCATAAGTATTTTGATGTGGTTGCATTTCCAAAGTTTAAATGCAAGACATTTAGTACTAAATTGGTTAAGGTTTAAACTTGAATGTTTAATAAACTTGACAATATGACATAATTTGTGCATTGATCCTAATTTAGGTTTTCCTGCATATAATTTTCAACGATGATTTATTGTAAGAAATAAATTAATGGTTTGAATTTGAGGGGAGCATTCGAATCCTAATCCTCTTGAAATCCTCTTTCTCTGTTTTTTATTAATCATTTATCCATCTTTAAATAAAAAATAGATTAAAATATTTTATAAATTAATTTTTTTATGCTATAGGAGTGGAATGTCCATATCAAATGTTAACAATTTAAATTTACTAATAACATAATAATATTTATAAGATATTAAATCCAAACCGTCTCTCTATGTTTTGATCTAGGGATGGAAAAAGGGAAAAAAAATCCCAAGAGGATATCGAAAAGCATTTCCCAATCTCTGTTTGTGGCTGGGGAAGAAATTAATGATATATCTTTCACAATAAATAGCACCAACCCACCATCACTGTTAATGTACACATCAAAATCATATTCCAAAGGCCAAAGCTCAAATCATTTTAAATGTTTACAAGTTCGAAGAGGAATCGAACCCATCCCATCCAAAAATTAATTCGGTGTTTAAGATAAGTCACTGTTGATTCTTTTAGAGAGATTACGGAAACTAAATAAATTGATACACACATATACCTTAATTATAAATTAATATATAATTTAATGATACATATAAGTATTTCAAAATATATATATAATTTAAAGTAGTTTATTTAACTTTCGTAATCTTTTAATTTAGTGAGTTGCATACTAGAATTTTCATTTCATTTTTAATACAAAAACCAGTATTACAATCTTTTTATAATTTATGAATGATTATAAAATAAAACTAATGCAAGTGTTTGACTGTTTTCTATAAATATTACTGCATGTCAGATGTAATTTTCCATCCATCAAAATTCAGTTCTGCTGATGGGTAAGCATTATTTTAAAGGTTTACTTTTGCTGCAAAGCAAAAACTAAGAACAACTTGCCTCCGGTGTAATAACAATCAGCTAAGAACCTCTTATTTTCTCTAATACTGATCCCTACATTTTATTAAAAGCAGCAAATAACCAATTTATCACTACTTTACTGTTTAGTAGGGAGAGAAAGAGAAACTACATTCCTTGAACAAAACGAAAATAGCAGTTAGTGAGTTATTTGTAGCCTTTAATGAAATAGAGATACATGATTAGAATATTGACAGACAATAACAGTAGTAGTGTATAAAATGTCAACATTATCAATATTTATTTAAATATAAAATCCATAGTGAGCTAGTATGTGTATATGTGTGTGTAATTCGAGTTTAACACTCTATGCAAATTTATTGGAACTCACAGCTTTAATGCTACCTTCTATACTTTTTTTATGGAAACAATATAAGAAATTAATTTAAAGTATTTATATTTATTATTTTTTAAATTAAACTTGTTAATTTATAAACTGATATATTGTCTAATGATGCATATGTATATTTTGGAGAGATAATGTACTATATATTATAATCAAAAAAATTATTTAGCTTCCTTACTGTTTCCAAATTAATCAACTCGGTTTTACATTAAAGAGAGAATGTAGTAGTAAAATAAAGTAATTATAGTATACAAACACCCCTTCACATGATACATATTCCAGAAAATCAACAAATTCATTTATACTATATTTATAATTTTCTTAATAATTGTTATTTTTCATACATCACAGTAACATAAACATGCATAATAAAATTGATGGATGAGTTCTACCCAAAAACAATTCATGTGTGTTTCTTGAAAAAATGAAGCGCTTGAATAAAAAAACAGAAAGAGACAACTCATAAATTTATTGTATCCTTGAAAGTCTTTTTTGTTGGGAAGGAAAAAAAATGCTAAAATGATTATAATTTTTTGCCAATTCAGAAAGAAACCCCTCATACTTCAAAATTAAAGCAGAAAATGATATGTTTAAGCATACTTTTCTTTGGCAAAAAAAAAAACTATGTAACACTTCATATGCTATTTATAAGGTAGTTACAACACTTTTCACTTGGAATTTGAAAAATCATTAACCATTTCTTAAAATTTAACATTTTTTTGGCTTCACTCCTATTGAATATACTTTATGTAATTTGATAAAAAGTCCAAAAAAATTTATGAAATAATAAATTAGGGGAACATTTTGATATTCTCCTGGTCCTAAATGTTTTCCTTAATTTACAAAATATTTTCTCTTTTCTCTATAAATGAAATCAAAGGACATAAGTCCTGACTACATTTTTTGTGACTGAGGAAGCATTATGTTGCCAAAAAAGTATAATTTTAAACCATAGCCATGCGATTAATATATAAAACCGACCTACAAAGCCATGTTTTCTATTATTTTTATCAGGAACACAAAAGATGTTCTAGAATCAATCTACCAAAAATATTTTAAGTTAATTTTTCATTCATTCTTCAACAGAGATGGACTGAAACTCATTATAAATTGATGATGAATATTCTCCTCCTCTTCTTATTTCTAACAAATTATTATATATTAATATTTTAAATTATTTAGCTAGTTTAAATTATTTATATGTTTTAAAACATTTTGAACTTTAATTAAAATATGAATTTTAAATTACTAAAATATGAAATATTAAAATATGATATTCTCGGTTCAAAATAAAAACAACTGGGTGGTTTGTGGAGAGGGAAAGAGAGGGAAAGCGTGCAACTTGGCAAACGCTATGTATGGACTGAGAGAGACAATAATATTTGAATTGCAAAACATTGCTCTTATGCGCAAACTGGCCTATCAATGATGTTCCATGAAGCAAATATTAAAAAAGGAGGATAGAGACTCATATAAGTTGATATGTATGTAATCTCCCTATATTTTATTCAATAAGATATAATATGTATGTATGTACGAAAATTTGATATCACCACCCTCGGCATTTTCTAAAGATTTCTTTCAATAACTGCAGAAGAAATCCTAAATTTTAGCTGATTGAACTTTGATTATACTCGTGAGGGTGGGTGTGTTGAAAAGGTGTTGGATTTTCTGAGTATGAAGATGAAGCATTTCGGATACAATGAAGGGGTTTCTCTGGTATTCATCGGTCAAGTTCTGTTTCTGTAGATAAAAAGTTACAGAAAAGATTTTCAATTGTTTGAACAGGTCAAAAGCTTTACAAGATGGTGAAGGAGAAAGAGACGCTCTTCACGCGATTCTCGAAGCTTGCTGTGCGACAGAATATTAGCTTACTGTTACTCATTGCCCTTTTTGCTGCAATTGTCTTCGTGAATTTGAACGTTGGAAAAGGTTCTCATATAAATGTGTGTGTGTGTATATTTCAGTTTATTCTTTCTCTTCCTTGGTTTTTAGTAATTATGCTCTATTAAATAATGCGGTTTCTCTCTATTTAATCCTAATGTTATTTGCTTAAGTTGCATATAATGCAAAGGATGGTTTCTTTTTAATTTGACAGATAATGTGTCTTTGTTTCAGATATATTACTGGGAGGAAACAATGTGGAGAAAAATAATGTTAATAAAAGCATTATGAAAATAACTTCAATTATGACATTGCCTCCTCCTCCACCTAGCCAATTTCTGGGCTACACTCTTCCTCCTGGGCATCGTTGTAATAACTTCACATTGCCTCCCCCGCCGGCCGATAGAAAACGCACCGGACCTCGGCGTAAGTTGTCTTAAATTATTTTGTGTAGTACTCAAAAAGTAAAGTATAGTTATCCTTCTATCTAAGTCAATTCTATTTGAGACACTTTTAGATGCTACCAATAGGAATTCGAATATTCGTCTGCTAAGTTATGAGGATTTAGTGTTTATTTCTCTGAATGATTTATCTTGTTTATATTTCAGAATGCCCTGTATGTTACGTTCCTGTGGACGAAGCCATAGCGCTGATGCCAAAGTTCCCATCACCTTCACCTGTTCTTCAGAATTTAACCTTCATCCACGAGGAGAATCGGAGCAGAGACGACGGCGAATTTGGCGGTTCTGACTTTGGTGGATATCCTACTTTGAAGCAAAGAAATTATTCTCATACCATTCAACCGTCAATGAATATTCACTGCGGGTATGTTCCAGTTTTTTCTCCACATCTATTTGGATTATGGGTGGAAACCATGTACTTTCCAACGTGATATACGTTTCATAATATGAATTTTGTCTCGATTTACCTCAACGTGCTTCTCCAATATTATTCCATCTTAGGACATATCTGCCTTCTACTTATGCTCACTTCTCCCATCTGTTTTGTTCATCAGATTTGTTCCTGGTACCAAACCTGGCCGCAACACAGGATTCGACATGAGCGAGGATGATCTTGAGTATATGGATCAATGCACAGGCGTGGTTGTTTCATCTTGCATATTCGGTCTGTATTTTTATATGATGCCAATGTTCATTGTGTTTTTGCTCTACTTGTTTAGCCATTTAATAAAAACTTCACTTAAGATTATATATGATTTAAGATGCGTTCTTCCAGGAAACTTCGATGAGATAAACGAGCCGATACGTATAAGTGAATATTCGAAGAAGACAGTGTGCTTCCTTATGTTTATTGATGAAGTAACTGAGAAATATCTGATAGATTCTATGAGGATGGATAGCAGTAAGAAAATTGGAGTATGGAGAGTTATTGTTACTCGTAATCCTCCTTACACTGATGGTAGACGTACGGGGAAGGTCAGAGTTTATAATTTTGCATGAACTTTAAAGGGAAAAAAGTTGGTTCAGATTCTCTAAATATTTCATGTCTTTCCTTGTGATCTGATTTGTTTCTTCATACTTGACAATGGTTTTTCCCCTTTAGTCTTGGATTGGATGAGGTATATATTTCGTTTAGCTCTCAGATTAGTAGTAGTAGAATCTAAAATTTGGCCAGATGCTTTTATGTGATCTAAGCATTATTATGATTTTATCTTTTCTTTGTTGATTGAGATAACATAATTTTTCTTCAATATGACTATATGACTATGTTAGATTTAAGCTTTGGTGAATCCAATCAGGGATAACTCTCTTAATGACAATAAAGACTCGATTTCCTTACTAAGCATTATTAATGCTTAATATGTAGAGTTAATTAGATCTTGATTGTTCATGTTTGATGTGAACTGTTCCGATCTTATTTTTTAAATGACGATTTCTTAAATAAAAAATATTTTTTGAAAAAATAATGGTTTAGAAATTATCTTTATTTTATATTATATATCCATTAAAATCTTTTTTTCAAAAAATGTAGAAAATTAAAAAAAAATAAATCTGAACCGCGTAAATTGGATTAACAAATAAACATAGATTTCAGCTGAACACTTGTTTGATTTCCGTTGCATAGATCTTTTTCGATCCTTCTCTCTAACCATTTTACACCTTTTCCCCACAGATTCCAAAGCTTCTGATCCATAGATTGACTCCAAATGCCCGCTATTCTATATGGATTGATGGAAAGCTTGTGCTTATTGTTGATCCATATCAAATTCTTGAAAGGTATATTTCGATGTCTCTTTAGATTTACATATTTCCATGCTTAGCTAAATATTTGCTTATTTTAGGTTTAATTTGCATTCAGCTTCCTCTAGTCTCTCTCTCTCTCTCTCTCTCTCTCTCTCACACACACACGTATGGTTGTGTTATGTTAAATTCTGGTTTGATTTGTTACTGCTATCTCCTTGTAATAATCATGGGGTCAAGTTTACATCCTAAAGGACTAGAAAATTGCTGGAATTGTTTGTTTATACCGGAAGAGTTGGATTAGTCTATTGAAGAGAAAATATATTTAAATTGTTTGACATGATTCGAATATGTACAGAGAATGCGATTAGAAGAAGCATTGTAGGAGGATTGACTAAGTAGTATGGAGTCATATGAAAAGAAGATAATAAAAAATGTTAAAGAAATCACTCAATCGAGTTATTGAGTGTGATGTTTTGATTAACGATTTATGTAAAGATTTAGTTGTTGACGAGATTCGTATGAATGATCTCGTTTCTTTGCTTTTTATCTTGCCCTATAATTGCTTGATTTGGAATATTAATCAGTCTGCTTTATATCATTCAGGTTTTTGTGGAGAAAAAATGCAACTTTTGCAATATCTAAACATTATAAGCGTTTTGATGTATTTGTTGAAGCTGAGGCAAATAAAGCTGCGAGAAAGTACGACAATGCCTCCATTGACTTTCAGGTTGACTTCTATAAGAAAGAGGGATTGAAACCATTTATAGAGGCTGAGGCCAAATATCCCATTATAAGTGGTAGGTAAAAAAGTTAATATAACCTTTGATTCCTTAAATTTATTCTCATTTTAGTTTTGATCCCTAAACTGATAAATTAATCCATATTTTTATTAGACTATATGTATTAATGTTTTAAATATAATGAAATTTAAGAGATTAAAATTAAAATTAGTGTAAATTCGAAGGTTGAAAGATTGAACTAATTAACACTAAGCAGAAAAAATTTTCTTTTGTTGGGTTAAAGTGTTAAACACGTCTCTTTTGTATGTTCTTTAATTTTACTTTCTCATTACTCTTAGATGTTGATGGTTGATTTGCAGATGTTCCTGAAGGATGTGTGATTGTGAGAGAGCTTATTCCTATCAGCAACCTCTTTACTTGTCTATGGTTCAATGAAGTTGATCGGTTCACACCCAGAGATCAGATTAGTTTTTCAACTGTGAGGGACAAAATTCTGTCCCAGGTGGATTTTCATTTCAGCATGTTCTTGGACTGTGAAAGACGCAATTTTGTAGTGCAGGTAATCACTTAAACATCTCATAAAAAGCTTTAAGTCATGTCATATTACAAAAATGATTTGGAAATTTTTTTCCTATGAACATTTGACACTTAGAAGTTAAAAAATGGGGCAATTTTATCCTCAAAATTTAAAAATGGGTCGACATTGACCATCCGTTAACAAACCTAATGGGTTTTGCTCATTTTTTACACTTATGGGGTAGAATTGTCTCCTTTTTTTAACTTCCAAGAAAAATTGCCCTCTAGAAAACTTTCGGATGTGCAATGTTCATATGAGAAAAATTCCGGATCATTTTTACCCTGTATCCCATTAATAAATATATATAAATTTTGGAAGAAACTGATGAAGTATTGATGGATGTGGTTTTCTTTTATTACACATATATTTGGACTTGAATATTTATTGTTATTATCGTGGATGGTTATATTACAAAAATGATCTGAAAGTTTTCTCTTATAGACATTGAGTACTCGAAAGTTTAAAAAATGAGGCAATTTTGTCCTAAATTTAAAAAATGGACGACATTGACCATCCGTTAACAAACCCAATGGTTTTTGCTCATTTTTTATACTTCTAGGTTAGAATTGCCTCATTCTTTTAAATTTATGGGAAAATTGGCCTCTCGGAAACTTTCGGGTGTCCAATGCCTATCTGAGAGAAAATTCAGGTCATTTTTACCCTTTATCCCATTAATAAATAAATATATAAATTTTGGAAGAAACTGATGAAGTATTGATGGATGTGGTTTTCTTTTATCACACACATATATTTGGACTTGAATATTTATTGTTATTATCATGGATGATCATTATTATTTTTCCCCATTTTAAACATATATTATTTATTCACGGGTTTAATCACGATTTAATAATTGGACCATCTCAAGCATCCACTGAACATACTGTAATCTAATCTTATTATGTGCTCATAGAAATACCATAGGGAAGTCCTGGAGCGCATCATTGCTCTGCGTGGCGCTCCTCCTCCACCGACGCCGGATCAGATCGCCGCCCCCATGAACAACCGCAAAGCTTTTCCCGGCAATGGAGCCGCTCGTGGCGCACCTTAAAAGTTATCATTTTTATAGTTGCTTTTTTTATTTAATATTGTCAAACACTCTTATAAATTTATAATTAAATTTTAAGTAAAATATATATATTAAAGTTCAGTTTAGTTTCTTAGAATTAGATTTAAAAAGTGTTTAGTTACTTTTACTTAATAGAAAATGTTGACCCATCGATTTTGAATTGTGATTATGCAAGTGAACGGTGTTACATTATGCTTAAAAGTGTAATATTTAAACTAAAAGAATTACAATGAAATTTGATGTAAACTTAAAAGACTAAATGTATATTTTAGGCAAAGTTTTATCATTTTGGGATAATCTTTATATGATTATAAGTAGTTGTATTATCTTAATTGAGTTTATCATGATCAATTTTTGGCTTCTAATAGAAAAAATTTAAAAAAAAAATTAGGAATACCTGGATCAATCCACCAGTCTAATGGACCAAATCCAGTCCAACACTTAAAAGTGCAATTTCAATTTTCAGTTTGAATTTTAGTTTGACAAGGGTTTAAAATTTAACTAATATTTCAACAGCACAGACACAGTATTCATGGTTGTCACGGTTTGTGCAATTGAAAATTTAAGACTTTGTTTAACTAAGAGTTAATTGAAAAAAGATGGGTCTTTTATGCTTTACGAAACAAAACTCTTTTGATATATTTTGGACAAAAATACGTCAAATTCTTTGAATTTTGGATCATTATTTACTGCTCTGAAAATTTGTTTTCTCCCTCTCGATCTCCTCCCTTTGAGCTCATCGCTTCATCGTCAGCGTTCAAGCTCACCATCGTTGTTAACTATAAGAAAAATTCCATTTAGTGACTGAATCCATCACTAAATGACTACTCCATCAGAAAATTTTTATTTAGCGATTCTCGTTTTAACGACAGAAAAATAACTATTTAGCGACAGATTTTTCGTCACTAAATAACATTTTTCTGGTAGTGACGCCCTCTGTTATCTTCCATACGAGGACGGCCTCATCTTCTGCTTCGGCCATCTCCTCCTCCTCCACCTCAGCTTCACCAATCATCAATCATCATTTTCTTCTTATCATTCTACTACTTGTTCCCAAAAATTAAATTTGGACTGTTGAAATTAAATCTAGACGTTCAAATACGACGAACTTTTCCTTCTAGACACTTTTGCCGGTTCTGAATACTGGTTTCAAGTGAAAAAGGGATTTACATAATTTCATGCATGATTGCCGATGACATCAAAAAATTTGGTCCGTTGTTTGGCAACAGATCTGCATTAAAAAATTAATACCTAATTATAATTTTTCCAAATCTGTATTCATAATTGCAATATTAATTATTACCAAATTAAGTGCATGCATTGCTTGACCATAGGAAAAAATAACGACAAAACTTAAGTGAAATTATTTCTATTCCTTATGTTTTTTAATCAAATTTATATTTATTAACTTAAGTTTATAGATAAATGTAGATGTTGCACATATGTAATTTAACAATTAATAATAGAAAAATAAAATATTTCCATATGATGAAAACTTACGAATTCTGATATAATTTACATGATAAGAGCTTATACAAAAATATACAAGTATTCATAAATGAATTTACAAGTGTAATAACTAATGACAATATCAAAATAACAAGTGTGTGTGATTGAATCACTACTTAACAAAAAATATAAGCAACATTGTCATAGATATAATTGATTTTATATATAAGTAACAATTTTGTTTTATCTGAAATTTTAATGCACTTTTCTATTTTAACCTACAGTTAATTGCATGCATCTCTCATTTCTTTTTCTTACTCATTCTCTCATATTCATCATCTTCATAAATAAGAATATAATATTTGAGAGGGAAATTACATTTCTTACTCCCTCCAGTCCTATTTGGAGACTTTCTAGAAGATTTTATTGATTCATTTTATTAGAGACTTTGATAATTTCAAAGCATTAAATATATTTTCTATATGTGTGTATATATATATATATTAAATAAGGGTAGTGAGAGAATGAAAATTATTACGACATTAAAATGTAATATAGTTAATAAGGATAGTTTTTGAAAATCACTTAAATTTTATGATAAATTAGTTAGAAGTCTCCTATAATAAGATGAGAAGAGTATATATTTATTGTTTTTAATTAATTTTAATAAAAAATTAGTTCTGTTTTAATTATGTAGTTGTTACTTATAAAAATGCGTAAGTAGTTACTTAAATTATGCTTTAAATTAATTTTGGTGTGCTACTAATACTAAAATTGTGAAAGATCTGTGAAAATTCACTTCAGCTTTTTAGACACACACACAAAACTCGTTGTTTAATAATGACATTTATATGTTTATTTTCTTTAATACTCAATCATCTGGTGGGAAAAAGGAGGTGAGCTAGAAATTTATGTCCCATTAGGCTGGACATATCTTTTTTTTCATTTTGAATTTGTTGCTTTAGCGTTTTATTTTATTTCCGAATCTTATGATAAGTTTTGATACATGTGATAAATATTATTCTGATATGTGCTAGTGCAATATACCAACCATAATTTTGTAACTATTCTATACTAGTAACAGTGAAATATATATATATATATTTATTTTGCCTTGCTGCATGAATCAATCATACCTTGATAGAGGCGTGACAAGTTAAACTTATTTATTGGTAATAAGCAATACAGAATTACGTCAATATAACGATTTTTAAAGAGGATCAATATTTTTTTTTCCGGCTGGTAAAGAGTATAAATATTTACAATTTAAACGAATTCAATTATATGTATCTTTGTATTGTATGTGATGGACTTTAATACTTTATCACAAAACACGTGCCATATTATTAATTTTTCGTAAAAAAAAAATTCAGTTGTTATTGTGTAGGCTATTACATTATAACTTTTGCGATGTCGGCGTGTGCTTTTTTCCCGCAACTAATACTAATCTAAATAATTCATAATTTAAAAAATGAAATGAAATAAATTATTTGAACAGAATATATAAATATAGATATGTGTGTGTAATATGACAATAAAGGAAATATAATTAGCTATAAGCGAAATGCAATTACTTGAAGCCATGAGATTTAAGATTTATCCTACAAGTTACTGGTTTTTTTCAGTTGACTCTTTAATCAAATATGGTGACATTATTCCTAAATTCTCGTAATATTCACATGATTTAGTAGTCAATTTTGAATTAGTATTGAATTTGCTTTTATGATACTCAAATAATTAATTCAATCATAAAGCTACAGTTCTAAATCACGACAAATCTTCTGGCAAAAAACAAAAGTCACCACGAATCTTTAATATCCTAATCCAGTTATTATTACTAATGTGCAAATTCTGAAATTTAGGGGCCCAATTATCATTTTTCTGATAAGGAAACTTTCTTTTTCAGATTTAATCCAATTTCTTCACGCCTCTACAATTTAAACCAATCAAGTCAACATCAAATCGTTTCTAAGAATCAATAACTAAGAGTAATTAAAATGTTTATGACATACCCCTTTTCTATTTTCATATAATTACTCACTAACCAAAATAAAATATGAATAGAGAATTTTTTACTCAAATAACATGATAAAATCCCCTAGGTTAGATAAGGAAAACTATATTGCACTTGAGACTTATAACCCATATTTAAATTCTCTATTAAATATGAAAATAACTTAACCCATCTTGGATTTGCACTTCATAAAAATCCAACTCATGGCCATATAAACTCAAGCATATGCATAGTTTTGTTTAAACGCGTACGCATAATTAAATTATCCAAATTAGTATAGTATAATTGTGGGATGCTACACAATGTTTGAGGTAAAATCATTAATATCAAAATTTACTCTTAATTCTTTTTCATATCCCTCAAATATTTAAATTTCTGTGAAAATTTGAAAGTGTAAAAGTTCGTATTTATTATTCTTTTCCTTCTTGAAATAAACTGTATGATAAAAATTGATTAACAACAACAACAACATGATGCAACAGCAGCAGCAGCAGGTCTTGTCCAGTAGTATTTCTTTCAAGAAATCCACCCTGCTATGCTCCTACATAGTCTTCGTCGTCTTCACATCTTGGCTTTGGCAGCTTTCTAAGGGAGGCTTTGAGAAGTTCCCAATATAATGGAACTTGTGTGGCAGTATAAAAACATAGAGGTATCAAAATGATACAATACAAAGGACTGGGCATATACTTTTTTTGTGGATGAAGTTCAAAGGAATAAGCAGCACAAAAAGAAGCCAACATTGAGACAATAGACACATAGAATGAAGATAAGCCTAAGCAAAACTTCAGTGGCAAGTTTCTAAGATAACCTTTTGGTCGTTCCTTGCGAGACCCAAAGATGGCGAGAAAAGCAGCCAATGAAGTGATAGAGAAGCAAAATGAAATCATAGAGGCTGTGGTAAATATTTGGAATGGAAATTGGACTTCCAAGTTGGGATTCCCCTTTGTGTTGTAACCTCCAGGAACTTGGAAACATGTGGAGAAGGTAGCACCAGCAATAAGTGTAGACACTACAATATATGATCCTGACGTGTTTTTCGACCATTTGTCGGTTTCCCTAACAAGTTCCTTGTGTTGGTCGGCGAAGATCTCCGCCGGAGTCTGGCACTCATAGTTTACTTGGGAAATGAAGTAAGATGGCATATTTTCTTTCACATACTGTTTCATTATAAACAATATAAACTCATTAGTACATCACTTCGCTTATATATATATATATATATATATGTTACAATAAGTAATTTTGAAATATAAAAGTTTAGCTTTGGGTTTTGGCCCAAGCAAAAAAGACGAAAACTTAGCGGACGAGATTACGCGCTTGCTTGCAAGTTAGCAAAATATAAGGAGAAACAGAAAAGCTTTGAGGCATGCACAATTCAAATTCAAGCGCCACTTCAGTCCGAGTCTTTGAAACATATTAAAACGCATACGATCATAGAAGATGACTTCTCTTTAAGAGACGGATGCTGAGTCTGACCAATAAATATGGTACAAGCTTGAGTCCAAGAGAAGAACTCATGCGAAAACATTACCCGTTTAGATTGGAGAGGCTCTTAAACTCATAGACCCCACTTGTATTATGAGGCTCCTTGATGTGAAGCTCATAACAACGGTGTTCACGTAGAGGGCCACAAATGGAGGATTTTAACAAGAAAGAGGCCGTGTGAAGGGTCATGCAGAGCTGCTGGGGATGTATGCTCTTGAACTGGGTGCATTGTTATGAGTCCCATATCTGGGAGCTTCACAAATAAATTGTGTTTATAAGCTTAAAGGGCTCCCACACCCAAAATATTAGTATTTTGGGATCGATTTCTCCCTTGAGACTTATGTTTGTAGCAATATATTATAAGGTACAGTAATAGAATGTAGCTTGAAGCTAGTGTTACTGGCTGATTACTAAGATGAAAAGTATAATAAAACATGCAGACTAATGTAAAATATTAGGTTCGTACCTCAAACCAGTTAACTTCCCATTGCATTTGCATTGCAGAGCCACGTATTTCCCAAGCTGTATATTTTGAGACATGTGCTGCCAAGTGCAATGCATTATTCCCATAAAGGTCCACTTTCTCTCTCAGTACATTACAAAGTGGGTGTTTCATCACTGCCTTCAAAACATGGCTTTGCCTTTCCTCTACTGCCACGTGGATTACATTCTTCATCTCTATCGTTTGGTCATAGATAGACACTGGGATATCTGTTAAGATCTTGTTCACCAGCTCTATCAGACCATTTTTAGCTGCAATTAATAATGCTGTCGATCTTTTGATTCTCCCTGCAATTCCATGAGTGATAACTGAATATTTTACGATCAAATAGATATAGATTTTAGACATATTACATCATGTTTGTGAATATTGATGTATATTCAATTTATTGATACAATTTCTTCTAAACCTGATTATTAGGCTAAAACGTAATCTTTTTACAAAATCTAGATAACATGAAATGAAGGAATGCACTGATAGCATGCATTCAAAAGCTTATAAAAGGAGTATTAATGGGCAAAATGGTATGTTCTTTTTCTTTAGTAGCAACACAAGGGCTTGAGTTCAGATATAGGAAGCTTGAGACCATGAGATGCAAAAAATCAGCAACACGATGAGAATTCGATATACTAGTTTCTCCTTTTTCTTATTCCTCTTTCCTATATCTTTTATCCTATTTTTCTGTTAGCTCTTATTTTGTTCATGGGAATGTTCAATTTATGTAGATAAACCTTTGTTTTGGATTATTGTAGCTTGATCATGGATTAGTTGATGACAATTTCAATATTTAATTATTTTAATGTTATACTGCTGGTTTATTCAATTGTGTGCTTGACTATCTCAAAAAAATGAGGAATCTAATTGAGACATGTTTTGTTATCCTAAAGGAGTCTAGGAATAAGAAATTTAGATTAAATTTTTAATTGAATCGTGTAGGATTAAGTTTCAATAACTTAATTTACTTGTACCGACCCTACATAGTCACATGTTTTTTGCTCGTCAATGAGCCATCAAAAGCTAGATCTCTTATATATTTTCTTTTCAGTGGAAGAGGGAGATAAACAAGAAAAACAAAGATGATGATAAAAAGAAGACATGATTCTTTTCAATAATCAATGCTATATATATATATTGTCGGTTCTTATAGTTTAATCGAATTTTGTTTTAGTTCATATAGTTTCAAATCATGCTTTTTGGTTCTTATAATTTCAAAATAACTTGAGTATTGCAACATTAAGTTTTAGCTAACATCGAAAAGCACATGGACCAAAACCAAAACTCTTTAGAAAGTATAGGGACCAGATGAGTTTTGGTTTTGATCTCTATACTTTTAACATATTTTGGTTTTAGTCTTTGTTACATAATGAAGTAAACCAATTAAATTTTTATGAAACTATAGAAACAAAAAACTACGTACAGTTTGAAATTATAGGGATCAGAACCAAAATTCAATCAAATTGTGAGCACCAATATAACTATTATAACAAAGTGAATCCTCAGTGCATTATATGAAGTTTGAAGAATGAGTTACCCTTTTGTACTACGCTATCCATGTGGTGATAATATGGTACATAACTCATGTCATCTTTCTCCTTCATAATATTATGCAGTTCCAATGCATTTTCGTTATACTTGTACCATGAATCTTGTTTTATAAGCTCTTCCATGAGTTGCTCACCCCAAACATGCTTCTCTTTAATTTGTCGACAAGTGCCTTATCAAATAGATGGAGCCAAAAGCATTAAACAACAGATCTAAAGATTGTACAAATGTGCACACTACACAAAAACAAATGCCAACTACTTAATATAGGAATTAGAAAACTAATTTTTATTTATTAAGAAAATTGAAATAATTATTTGTAATAAATGAGTTAGTTTCCTTAAAATACTTTATTTAATCATGACTACCACAAGATAAAAACTCATGTGCAATTAATAGGGATACCTTAGGCAAAACATTATAAATTTTATCTATAAGATTAATTGAGATTTTATATTTATGATCAAATTAATCCCTAATTAGATTTTACATTATGAACGGGATGAATTAGTTCCTTTAGTCCTATATGTACGAACTAGATGAAGGATTTGCTCTGATTCTAAATGTAAAGACTTAATCTTCTCCATTTTTCAAATTTATATATTTTTTCAAACTAACCCTATCGATTACTCATATTAAAAGGGTTTCTATCGAATTAGGGTAGTCTTCAATGAAAATAATTGCAGAGGATAATTTTGAAAAATTAATACATATTTTGTATTTACCAATAACTAACTTTACTAATTTCATTAATAACTATATATTAGTTTTCCATCTTTTACATTTAGGATAGGATTACCCAAGCTAAGGAACAAGCATCACTATACAATAATTCATATGTAAGTAAGTGTATTTTGTCTATCTCAACCTTGGGAGGAAAAGGAAGCATCTTCTTTGAACTTGGTCTGAGATTTCTCATCTGCGTTTTCAACGTCTACAACGTGAGACTCCACGGGTGGTTCAAACTTGAGCTTCTCTACACGAATCACTTTTATATGATACAACCATTCATTGTCAGTTCATTACATACACACACAATACTTAATAATTTAAACAAGTTAAAAAGAACAAAGGAGGGGGGAAAGGATGAAGGTCATATAATGATACTTACAGTTGTAAAGGAGTTTGTTCGATAATGAAAGGCGAGTACCACTTTTAAAAGCAGATGGAATAGCAGCAAGAACATCAAGAGGAATGTGTCCATCTTCATTGAAATTGCTTCCAATGTTTTGGTCTTTATAAAGGTTAACTATTTGGAATGACAAATCTGGTGTGATCATCAACATGCAAAAAAAAAAAATAATAACAGATTTAATTTATTCGTTTTTTCAGCTCTATATATGTAACCTAACAAGTGGATTACTAGGAATCTTCTACTTTCACTTTTTATATAGACCGTTTATTTAGGGAAAAAAATCATGATCCCTGATATCAATAGTTATTAGCAATATAATCAGCATATTAACATAAAATCTGAATTGATAATAAATCACATGCATTATTCGCAAAGGGGATGAATAGGTGTTGAAAACTGTGGGTCGTCCCTTATATCTAAACAATGATTAACATACAAGAGGTGTGATTTAGATATTACTAAATTTTGTTTTCATGCATTTAGTCCAAAGTCTTGCATCTACATATATACAAATTGTTCAAATTAATTATGGTGTCTACAGTCTCCAAATTGTGTGGGAAAAAGTGAGGGAAGGAAGAAATGAAAGTTATATTCAATACGTTACTGAAAACTGGATTATTAATGGAATCGGGTAAAGATAATGATTTAAAAGTTAGTGATCTAAGCATAGTTCAATTGGAATCGATGTATCCTCAAAGATTAATACTTAAATAAATTAAAGGCATTAGTTGGCAAGTAATTTCATTGGACATTCATATATAAAGCACATATAATCCAACAAAATAGAGTTACTAGAGCAAAAATCAAAATGACTGATATTTTTTTAAACTCAAAATGATATCGTTTTTCAAACTTATCAAATGAAGGGGAAAAAAAAGCCTTGCCCAAAACTTTTGCCTGGAAAAGTTAAGGGATTAGTTCATCGATTCACGGGTGTGACTCAAAAGTACTTCTAAAACTAAATGGTAGATATATAGCAATGCATCTCACATAGTCTTATATACCAAAACAAAAAAGCGCAGTATTTATAACTTGTAAATAAGGCAAATTATTATCACCAAAAAAAAAATAAATAAGGCAAATTATTCAAAGTTGTAGTATCATCAATGTAAAGGGACAAAAACTGTGAAACTTACTGACCAAAGTATTTCCTTTGAATGGTACAATGAAGAATATTATCTCCATTATTTCTTTTCCATAGCGGAGTGGAAGATCCTGTGTCCATCTTACTGCAAACTGAGTAGAGATATAAGAATGTCTCTTTATGACCGTTTAATGCAGCCAAGAAGAGAGGTGTCTCTCCATCAATATTACGCTCACGAACCAATGATTTATCGACACGTAGCATCTGATTACACATCAGAGACGAGCCTCGTGAAGCTGCACAGTGCAAAGGAGTATCCTCTCGCTTATTTCTAGCTCTCAGAGCTTCCATGGCCATGGTGGTAGTATTCTTGTTCTTAGTCTTTACTATTTCATCAACAAGCTCCTTAACGCTAGTTTCTGGAGCGTCGTTTGTGATTGCTGAGTGCAACGCAGTGTCGTCCATCTCATTGATCTTCGCAGCATGAATCTCTGGATAGTCTTTGTGTATCTGTAAGACATCTTCCCAAGCTCGTCTCATCACAGCAATGTGCAAGCGATGATGAGCTATCTCTTGCAGCACGCTTCCCGATTTGCTGTCGTTTCGATCCATTTCTATGTCGTTTATTTCACATTTCTTTCTTACCCTGCTGGGCTTTCATAGATATATAAACGAAGAATAGTGATAGAATGATTAGAGTTTGCTTTTATAGTATATTAAATGGTTATAATGAATATTCTTTTCTTGTTCAATTGCCCAATATGGTAAACTCTATGCCCTTCTTCCTGTATGGGAAAAACATATTCTGATATTTTAACCTTTAAGGGAATATAGTTTTCGTCATGCAAGGGAAAAAGAATAAAAAGAGAAAAGTGATCATCTGGTTGTTATAGCCAAAAGCATTATGATACATATACCTCTTTCTCAATATAAGAGTTAATTGATTTCTTTTGGAGAGATTAAGAAAGTAAATTAACTAATCTATCTATATTTTTTAAAACTAATTTCCTTTACATATAAATTGATATATAATTTAACGATATATATATATACATATTTTAAAAAATGTTATAATTGAATGATTTATTTAACTTTTTTTTTATCGTAAAAATGTCAATGATCTCTTATCCTAAGAAACGTACATATTATATGAGGATGTCATACGTTTTTGTCCCTTTTCAAATGCTACTGTTTCAAATGCGTTGTAAAGGCAAAGTAATAAAGGGCCAAAAGGGGGGTTGGGGTGTGAACAAGTATAATTTTAAAGACTGCTGGATTGTGTAATTACATTATTTTACTGGTGGTTATTTTGAAAATCATGTCGAGTATAGTTGAAATTGAGAATGAGGCTGAAGGGGATTTAGCGGAAAATAAATTTATTGTCATTTATCAATTATTTATACATTGTCATAAAATCTAACTTGAAGGAAGGAAAAAAAAATCTTATATATGATTTAGATAAAAAAGATTGAATAAAATATGTAAATCTCAATATATTCTTTTGTATTTTTGCCGTGTATAAAAGACTTCACATCATAATAACTTTGACAATTTATTTTTTCCCAGAAATATAATCAAAATAATAATTTTAGCTTCACATGTAACTGTTCGGAAAACCGTTAGGAGAATGCATTTTGGCAGAATACATTTTTGTTTAGATAAACGTTAAATTTATAGTGTATTTATTCTATCAAAAATGTGTTTTTTCTTTTGAATATATTTTAAAAGAATGAGTTACTAAACATTAGAATCTGCAAACTAATTGACTTTTAGATCCAAAATGCATTTTAGACTTCAAAAAGTTGTTGCCAAATGCGCACTCGATACTCCTCCTTGGTCTACTCCTAGCTTTTTATTTGGAAATTCAATCATAGCATTTGGGTTCTTTGTTGCTTCATTTTCAGATTTATTATAATCATAGATGCTTCTTATGATTTGGCAAGCCAAGCTTTTTGTTTATTATAATATATAAAGTAATGGTTTTTTATTTTTGAACGACTCAAGTATGCTCGGGAGACAACACTATAGAACAAGCACAGAGGATTGAGTGTAAACTGTGCAAGGCTCATTCATTTTTTTTTTTTGGAATAAAATAGTGTGGCTGAGTACTGAGTTGAGTCTCCAGAGCTCACTAAAGTCATGACATGTCTCTAAGCTTAAAGAGCATTGACAACAGAAACTTTCATATTTTTACATTATGATTTTTGGGTTATGGAATTTAAGAAAGTAATTGCAGAGACGGATGCTGCACAAGTCGTTAAGGAAATCAATTCAGGAGGAGAAATACAGGGGTGTTATTTAATTAGTAGGAGAATCAGGGAGCTACTGAGGAAAGATTGGCAGGTAATGTTGACTCACACTTATCGGGAAGCAAATCGCTGTGCTGATATGTGGGCACGCTTGAGCGCTGGAGAACAGGAGCAAAAAGTTATATGGCTGAATGTCCCTGAAGCTGCAGCCAGATGTGTATTAGAGGATGCTGTGGGAGTCTGTTTCCCTCGCATGTAGTGCTTTTTGTTTTCATATGGCTTTGCCTTGTTCACCGGGGAAAAACATAATCTACATCAAGCATTTATAGAAAACTTCCTGCACTCGTTATTGCTAGGATATGCCTAGACGGGTAATATTAAGACACAAAAACCAAAACAATGTAGACACAAAATGATTGATGATCACACATATCGGGATATTAAAGTAAGATACATAAGATTCACATCTCAGGGCAGATAAGAAAAAAGATTTAGCATGTAATAATGTGCGGGTATCTTACAACCAAGCCATGGTACATTAAATAATGTTTAATTTTGATATACAAAACTAATATTCTACTAAGATACACCTCTGTTTTACAACAATGTACAGCTTCAAATTGCATTTACTTCGGCTATCACCAAGAGCACATGGGCATAGTCAACTAATCACCAGCATCCTCCTAAATTGATCCTCTGTGAATCGTTTCCGCAACTTTTTCTTTTTTTTTTTCCTCTCTCTTTTTTATTAAGTCGACATTTCATACACTTACTGGCAAATTTACGAGGGGACAACTTCAAGGGATCTGCATTCAACCAATTATTTCCTAATGTACAGAGTTTGTCACCCCTCAAAATGTCTCTGATTGTTCCAATCTTTCCTTGAGCAAATAGGATGGGCAACATCATCTAATTGAAATAAATCTTATGAAGATGCTGAGCTTTCTGTCCCCAACTTTATTCTGCTGATAAAATCATCAACTGACATGGTTCCAAGCTCTGCTGCAAACCTTGATCTAACTGTAACCGTACGTGTTTCCACTTCCTTTTGACCCACAACTGCCATCAATGGAATCTTCTGCTTCTCTGCATTTCTTATGAGCTTCGGCAGGCGCTCCCCATGGCAAACTTCAGCTCGAATCCCATTTTCTTTCAGTTTGTTGGTCACATCATTGCAGTATCCAAGCTGCGTGAAGATACAAATATTCCTTTTCAGTACACACAGAATCTATTGTTTTTCAGCCAAATAGAAAAAAAGGCATCTAAACTAGAAAAAGTTATGATTTCCGTATGTTGATATGTGATATATAAATTGAGAACCAATTCAATCATTGTTGGACCGGTGAACCAACCCTCCTACCGATCCTTAGATTTAGGGGTCTTAAAACGTTAGAAATTATAACTATATGAAAGAATTGATAGAATCACCAAAGAACAAGGAGAGACAAATAAATAGCCAAAAGCTTCATTACCTGGGCATCGGTAACTGGTAAAACTCGTGCTTGTACTGGAGAAAGCCATAATGGAAAATCACCAGCATAATGCTCTATCAAAACGCCAAAGAATCTTTCCAAGGATCCAAGAATTGCTCTATGGATCAATATAGGCCTCTTTTTCTCAGTGTTTGAGTCTATATAAGTGATGTCAAAACGCTGTGGTAAATTAAAGTCAACCTGTGAAGTCATAGATAATTTAAGTCAAACATTTGAGCAAAGAGTCCCAACATATTTTTATATTTACAATGCAAGTCTGCTTCGCTCCTCGTGCCATATACTTCCCCAACAGCACAATATTTCCATCAAAATCGTACATAGCTGTCTAGCTCAAAACAATCTAAAGAATAGAG
>JANTPZ010143876.1:14134-26042 GCA_025593235.1 Vachellia pachyceras | reverse complement strand
CTTGGTGGGGCATTTTATATATATTATATGTATATATATAAAAGCATCCTGCTTGGTTCGCTCTAATTCCGTTTGTTCCATTTCTTGCTTTCTCCACTATCGTTTTCCTTTTCCCCTGAGAGATACAAGTTAAAGCTTCACAGCCTCAACATTTCTATCTTCCATCTTGCTTCTCCTCTCGCAATTCAATCGCAGGCCCTCTTCTTTTTCCTCAGGCACGTGAATTCTCCCTCACTAGTAACTGTAAGCTGTTCAGAATCATAGTCACAGTGACATCGATTACTCTTCGTGGTTTTGCAGGGAGCATCAGCGCTCTGCTTTAGGATCTGATCTATTTTTTTGGCGAAAAGCTTGTGTATGTTTTTCAATTGAATTGAATGCTATTCATGCACTAAGAGCATTCTGCCCGTCCCTCTGCGGAATCCGAACATGGGTTTGGTGTTTACGAAATTGTTCTCTTCCCTATTCGGCGGCAAGGAAGCTCGAATCCTTGTTCTTGGTCTCGACAATGCGGGGAAAACAACTATTGTCTGTATGCATCTGCGCTCTGTGCTCGTCCACCCTGAGTTAATGTTAATTTGATAATTTTTTTTTGGGTAATTGATACATGGTTGTTTATATCCTACCTTTTTAGATCGGCTTCAGATGGGCGAAGTTGTCTCCACTATTCCAAGTTGGTATTCCTTCATTTTAGATTTGGACGAATCGTGCTTTCGATTTGAATAATTGGTCTGTCTAAATTGTTTGTAAGCCACAGGGCAGAAGTTTTAATTTTGAATTTTTATTTTAGCGTGGTAGTTTATCCTGTTATATTTCTTGGAACTCATTTTGTTAAAACTTAATCATTCTACTGAACAGATATGAATAATATGTGGATCCTAATATATCTTGGTCCACGATATAGTGCTTGTTTGGGAACACCGTTTCCTAAACGGTGCACGTAAGCCGAGACAAAACCATCTCGAAATCTGTAAAAATCATCTCGAAATTCATTAAAACCATTTCGAAATCCATAAAACCATCTTGAAATCTGCAAAATACCTCGAAATCTATAAACTCATTTCTCACAACGGACTTCCCAAACACACACATAGAAATTTAGAATTAGAATGCCGGCAATTTGTATATATATGCTGTTATACATTTCCTTATGTGCAGATAGTTACTGACAATTTTGTTTATGTTATTTGATGCAGCAATTGGGTTTAATGTTGAAACAGTGCAATATAACAACATTAAATTTCAAGTCTGGGATTTAGGTAAGGACTTAAGCAACTTGTTTACCTGACATAGCTGGCATATGTTTTCATTGGATTTATGATAACAATGATCGGGAGATTTTAAGCTTATATATAGTTTAACAGCATAGAATTCTAAAAATAATTATCCGTTTGGCATTCCTGTGTCCATCCAAGCTGTGATCAGAAATTAATACCTCTTCACATATGCATCTTGAAATATAGATGACTGACGAATTAAACAGACGAAGCTCTCAGGCTGTTTCATTGTGCGCACATGAGCTGATGTCAGACCAAAACGCATATGGTATTAAGGCTAGGTATTAGATAATATTAATACAGCACATTAAACAATCAGGAGATGACATTTCGTCTTCTTTTGACCTTTTGTCCGTTACTCCATTGTATTGTTAAAAGTTCATGGAAATGAGGTAGGTTAAAAAATACATAGAAAACCTTGGAATGATCTTGTCTTGTTTCAGGTTGATGGAAATCAAGTAGGCTAAGAAGACTTAGAGAACCTAGCAATAATTTTTTCTTGTTTCATGTGGGTCCATTTTTATTCTTTTCCAGTTTCTATTTCTTGTAGGAAATAATACACCACCTCAGCCAACTATAGTACTCCTTTGGCTTCATCTATGTTTATTGTTCTCAATATAAGCTTATAATTTCATGAGTATTGTCATCCATTTGCACATAAGAGGAATTGTTTCTTGTTTTGATGGCTTGCTTTTCTTGAAACAGGTGGGCAAACAAGTATTAGGTAAGTCTTTTGGATTCTTTTTTGATTCATTGAGATTACAGGAGATATCACGTTTCACACTCTTCTTTCATTCCACCTCCTTTCCTTCAATTTTAGCATTGTTGTTAATTTAATAAATGAGTCTTGTGGTTGATGATTTCAATATCTGATGTTCCTCAACGGAGGCTTATACTCGCATGCTTGACCTTATGCATTAGCAAAAGCGACTAATCAATATATGTATATATATTTATTTAAGTGAAGGAAAAAAAGATAATTGACAATCAAAATAATGAGAAGATGGGTAGGTTATGGACATAATATTGTCAAACTTAGTGAAATCTTTGTGTTGAAATAATGGTGGTCACTTGTAAATATTGCCATATAGTTAAGTCTGAACATCAACTAGAATTTTTGTTTTATTCAAGGTAGACTCCACCTGATCTAAATGGATGCATGATCAAATAGGAACTTCTATTTTTTTTTTATATCTACGCTATGTTGCTTTGCCCCATGATTTGTTAAAAAGAAACTTTCGATTGGAATCATGAGCTCATCTTTATGTTTTGGTTTTTCATCCGTAGGCCTTATTGGAGGTGTTACTTTCCTAATACTCAAGCAATAATCTATGTTGTTGATTCGAGTGACGTTGACAGGCTTGTGATAGCTAAGGAAGAGTTTCATGCTATTCTGGAGGTATGGTATTCATGGTTAAAATCCTGAGATATATACAATCTTTTGTATGATATGAAACCTTGTCTATGAAATGAGTGCTTGGGCTATTTCTGTAGCATGTGTTAGCTATTTGTGTAACCAAGTAATTTGATGCTGCCACTGGCATACTTGTAGGTGCCCAATATATACTTTCAATTTCTGTTATTTAAGCTTCATATATCTGCCTTAATGCATACTTTATTTATGAAAGTAATATTATATTAATATCGAATAATCTCTAGTTTTTCCCTCATGCTAGACATATACTCTTGGATTAACACGTTTTGTTTCCTGTTAATATTTGCCAATTTACATTATGATTGCAATTCTAAGGCTACTAAAAAATTTGACCATATTACTTTTGCTGAAACTTTTCATCAGGAGGAAGAGCTTAAAGGTGCGGTTGTTCTCATTTTTGCAAATAAACAGGTTAGTTAATTATTATGTGTGGTTCTCATTGTCAACGGGAGGAAACGGAAAGGGGAAAGGGAAGACGACCTTGCGAATGATAAGAATGACTATATCAAACAGAGAGTACAAAAGATCTTAATCTGCTGGAAGTCTTTGCTATATGACATTGTACAAAAGAAAATGGGAAATTTACATTCAAGTCCCAAATAGGAGAATTAATGAATAAAATACCCTAAAGATTCACAAAATTACCATAAAGTCCCAGGAATAGCTGCTCAGGTTGTTAATGAAGGCTAGTAAGGTAACATGGCAACCTCAACAGCTACTCCTGAGACCTTATGGTAATTTTATGAATCTTTTGAACTTTTTATTTATTAATTTTCTTATTTAGGACCTGATTGCAAATTTCCCAAAGAAAATAATGTTCATGAGGATAGATGCAAATTTATATATTCAGAAGTGATTTTTTTTTTTTGGCAAATTTATTTGTCTGATGCAGGACCTCCCAGGTGCCCTTGATGATGCCGCAGTGACAGAGTCTTTAGAACTACACAAGATTAAAAATCGTCAATGGGCTATTTTTAAAACTTCTGCCATAAAAGGAGAAGGAATTTTTGAGGGGCTGGATTGGTGGGTCAAATAACTATGAAATCCTTTTTTGTTACAAATCTGAAGTTCCATGCTGTTGACAGACTTGGTGCATTGTTCTTGCAACCATCAGCTTTCACGGTGTGCAATGTTAGTAATGAGCTTTCTCTGCTTGTAGGTTGAGTAACACGCTTCAATCCGGAGGTGGCTAGGGTTGGCACCATGTCGACTCAGTAATTAGATGCTTCATCCAACCGATGTAAAACGACTGCTGACATGTACTTTCTAGTTTCTATGACTAGCGTTAACTGTCATGAATGATATATTTATAAGATGATTTTATTCGTTTCTCATATACATGTATATGTTTCTCTCTTTTTGTCTTGATATAGATAATGAGCTCTAGTCACTTTCTTGTCATACTGATGAGCCGCATTTTTCTTTGGGTTGGGCGTCTTTATTAGTCCTCTCTCATTCTATCCTCCTTTTATACAAGGAAAATGTTTCTCGATCTAAACTGATTGTGTAATGGATTTAAGATCATGCAAATTTTGCAAGGAGCTCTAGTCACTTTCTTGTCATACTGATGAGCCGCATTTTTCTTGGGGTTGGGGTCTTTATTAGTCCTCTCTCATTCTATCCTCCTTTTATACAAGGAAAATGTTTCTCGATCTAAACTGATTGTGTAATGGATTTAAGATCATGCAAATTTTGCAAGGAGCTCTAGTCACTTTCTTGTCATACTGATGAGCCGCATTTTTCTTGGGGTTGGGGTCTTTATTAGTCCTCTCTCATTCTATCCTCCTTTTATACAAGGAAAATGTTTCTCGATCTAAACTGATTGTGTAATGGATTTAAGATCATGCAAATTTTGCAAGGAGCTCTAGTCA
The DNA here is from genome assembly GCA_025593235.1 of Vachellia pachyceras. NCBI lineage: Eukaryota > Viridiplantae > Streptophyta > Magnoliopsida > Fabales > Fabaceae > Vachellia > Vachellia pachyceras. The sequence continues at coordinate 21,459 of JANTPZ010143876.1, read as the reverse complement.
CTTTCTTGTCATACTGATGAGCCGCATTTTTCTTGGGGTTGGGGTCTTTATTAGTCCTCTCTCATTCTATCCTCCTTTTATACAAGGAAAATGTTTCTCGATCTAAACTGATTGTGTAATGGATTTAAGATCATGCAAATTTTGCAAGGAGCTCTAGTCACTTTCTTGTCATACTGATGAGCCGCATTTTTCTTGGGGTTGGGGTCTTTATTAGTCCTCTCTCATTCTATCCTCCTTTTATACAAGGAAAATGTTTCTCGATCTAAACTGATTGTGTAATGGATTTAAGATCATGCAAATTTTGCAAGGAATTGGTTGATGGCGTCAAGAGATAGGGCGTATGTAGGATTTTAATAAGATTGTATCTCACTTGAATCATGGCATCAATATTTGGAACTGACTTCGTTGCTCATCACTGCGGGAAGATTTGCATTGTACAAATATAGTTACTGTTCAAATTTATTTTTTTAAAAAAATCATTCATTTAAAAAACAGATTATTAAAATTCATACCATGATTTCTCCAATATTAAATAAACATAATAAATATTTTAAATCATTTATTACAATGATAATAATATAGAAGCCTGGAGCATGATGATTTAGGTCAATAGTATAATATTCATATTTTTTTTGATATACAGAGAGTACGACGACTCAAAAGAAAGAAAAATTACACAACATTGGGAAAAAATCCCAGATAATCATTCTCGCACAAATCCCGTAGGTGATGCGGACACAAGTGGTAAGTTCTTGAAACAGATATAGCTTCCTTAACCAGAGCATCAGCCAATCTATTTAGCTCTCTTGGGATATATTGGATGATCACATTCCAGTCCTTAGCCATGAGGTCTCTAATATCTGCAAGTAACAAACCATTGTTATTAGACTTAGAGTCTAAATTAATCATGTCCACTAGTACCTTGTCATCAGATTCGATGATGATTTGCCTGAATCCACATTCGTAAGCAGTAGTAAGGCCCCTGTAGATAGCCCATTCCTCAGCCATAAAAGAGTCCGTCTGTCCTAGCATTCTCGTAAACCCCATAATCCATGACCCCAAGTGATCCCTAATAACACCTCCACAACCGGCCCTATTAGAAGACCAAGCCACCACCCCATCCACGTTAATTTTAAGCCATCCTCTATAGGGAGTTCTCCACTTCTGCGGACGATAGAAGCTCATATCGGGATGCAGCTGCAAAACATCGTCTCCTTGAACGAAAGATTTCAAAGATGCATTGATGGTGTTGTAGGGATCAACATGTTTGATGAAGTGCTCATAAAAAATATCCTTATTCCTCAATGTCCATAAGAGCCAGCAAGCAACGCCCCAGAAAAGATTCCAGTTGAAAGCAGAGCCTAACCCTAAATCCCTCCTCAGATTCATAGCAATCCAATCCCGTAAGGAAGCAGAGAAGAAGCTAGCAAAATGTGACGGTTGAACTGCTCTGGACCAAACTTCCCTTGCGTACCGACAGTCCCGTAGAACGTGTAAAGCATTCTCCTCTCCTAAGTGGTAGAAGGAGCACAAAGGAGACGTAGAAGACCAAGAACTTCTCCAAGCATTTGTAGGCAGCCTATTATGAAAAGCCTTCCAAAGAAAGATTCTTATTCTTTCCGCTCCTCTCCATTTCCAAATGTGCCTATAAGCAGAGTTATACATATTTGGAGGTTCTGTCTCAATAGCAAAATAGGCACTCTTAACCGTGAAATTACCAGTAGGAAAGAGACCCCACATCATTAAGTCGTTCCCAGCTTCAGGTCTAGGAGGTAACGAGTTGATAAGATTAAGGATCACCTCACCATTAACCAGGTTTTCCAAATGACGGTAATCCCAAGTACCGTTAATGACCCAATCCGCCACTCTGGAGTTTTCCTCTTCCTGGGATAAAGTTCTAGAGCACAGATCCTTGATTGCCTTTCCAGGAAATAACCAAACATCAGAAAAAAAACTTCACCATGTTCCTGCTTTTCACTTGCCATTTAGTACCATTGTCAATCAGATTTTGTTGCACACAAATGAATCGCCATAAACTAGAATCTCCCGGTTGTACATTCAAAAGGTTCTGCTCGCTTCTAAACATATATTTACTCTGTAAGACTTGAGCCCATAAGCCTTGATTTCCTTGGATTAGACTCCAAGGTAATTTCGCTTCAAAGGCACGGTTTATTGATTGTAACTTCCTAAACCCAAGATCACCATGAGATTTAGGAAGAGTGACAACACCCAACAAACAGGGTGAAAACCTCTCTTATTTTTAGAACCCCAAATGAAATTACGCTGTATCCTTTCAACCTCATTGCAAATAGACAAAGGCACCTTAGCCACCTGCATAGGATAGAGAGGGCAAGAACTAAGGACCGACTTGGCAAGGGTGATTCTACCCGCCACGGAAAGGCAATTAGCCTTCCAAGCAGATAATTTAGCTTTAACTCTATCAACAATGAATTGAAATTTCTCAGTAGGCCTTCTATTCCTCGAAAGAGAGAAGCCTAGATATCTCCCAATTTCTGTCGAAACTCTCATGCCTGAAATATCCAGAATTTTCCTTCTCATCCTGCAAGGAACTCTTCTAGAGAAAAATATGGATGACATCTCCTTATTAACTTTTGCCCCTGAAGCCTAACAAAATTTATCTAAACAAGACATCATAACAGAGATTTGCTTCTCCGTGGCTTCCCCAAAAAGAAGAAGGTTGTCAGCAAACATTAAGTGAGAAATGGAAGGCCCACCCCTAGAGATAAGAATAGGTTTCCACTGATTATCATCTACTGCATCGCTTATAAAGTGAGAGAGCTTATCCATGTAAAGCACAAAAAGAAAAGGGGACATAGGATCCCCTTGACGGAGGCCCCTCATGGAAACGAAGAATTCAGTTTTGGATCCATTCCATAAAACGTTATGGGATGTAGAGGAAATGCAATTCATTATAAGGTTAATAGTCGCCTCCTCCATTCCTATCTCTTGAAGAATCAAACTTATAAATTTCCAATTAACCCTGTCATAGGCCTTTTTAAGATCGATTTTAAGGGCCATGAAACCTTTTTTACCCCTGGCTCTATGCATGGAATGCAATATTTTCTGCCTAATGATGATATTGTCTTGAATATGCCTTCCTGGAATAAACCCTGCCTGGAAAGGAGATATGAGATCATTCATAACTTTCTTCATTCTCCTAACGATGATCTTTGTTATGCACTTATAATGAACAGAACATAAAGATAAAGGCCGCAAGTGCTCCACCCTCTCAGGACCATCCCTTTTAGGAATCAGAGTTATAAGAGTCTTATTCGCCTCCATTAAATCAGTTTGGCCCTCAAAAGCCGCCTTCACAAACCTGCAAACGGCACTACCCACAGTATTCCAGTTCCTCTGAAAGAAAATAGGAGAGAAACCATCATGACCAGGAGCCTTGTAAGGGCCCATATCAAAAATAGCCCGATGAATCTCTTTGTCACTAGGAGTCAAACCCACACTGGTTATAAGGGAGTGCTTAATGATCGGAAACTTAGTATTGGAGAAGAGGAAAGGAAGTTCACCTTCCTCCTCACAAAACAGGCTCTAAAAATAATTGTTTACCATTATATTAAGATCCTCTTCCTTCTCAATCCAAACACCATCATCATTCTTAAGAGCTCTAATCTTATTCCTTCTTCTTCTCGAATTAGTTTTCAAATGATAGTATCTAGTATTGCGATCTTCTTGAGCAATCCAATCCGCTCTTGACTTTTGGAACCATTTAATCTCCCCAAGCCGAAGAATCTCATCTAATTGTTGCTGCAAGGTTACCTCCAGATTGCATAAAAACTTTGAGAAAGGGTAGGAAGAAGAAGATTGAATCCCATTCAGACGAGCCAGGATAATTCTTTTCCTTTTTTCAAAAAATCCAAAAGTATCTTTGTTCCAACTAGGAAGCAGCATTCTCAACTTCTCCATATTTCCGTCAAGCTCACCACTAATATCCCAATTGGTCGTTAAGAAATTCTGGAAATCATTGTGGGTTAGACACATAGCTTCAAAACGAAAGGGACGCGGAAAAAGATTCTACTCCCTTGAACCCACGGAGAGACTGATGGGGTTATGATCAGAGAACTTAGTTCTAGGAAGCACCCTAAGGAAACAATCCGGCATAAGGGATAGAAGAGCAGAATTAACAAGAGCCCTGTCAAGTCTTTCATATAATCTTGAAAAGCCAGGGAGGCAAGGCCCCTTCCAAGTAAACTTAGGTCCAACAGCCCCAAGGTCATTCAGATTACAAGTCATAATTCTATTGTTGAAAAGGTTCATACGGCCAATATTAGCACCAGAGCCTCCAAGACGCTCATCAAAGCAGCTTATGTCATTGAAATCTCCATACACAATCCACGGAATAGAAATGCCTGCAGCCAAAGATTCTAACCTTTCTCATAATAAATTCTTAAAATTTGAATGAGGAATAGCATAGATAGCAGTAATTAAAAATTTAGGACTACCAGCAATAAAGCATTCACAATGAAAGAATTGTCTATTTTCCTCAATAATTCTAATAAAAATATTCACAGATTTCCAAGCAGCAATTAAACCACCAGACCTACCTTCACTAGGAATATATCTGATTTCATCAAAACCCAAAATATTGAAGGAAGGAAGTTGAGAAATATTATTGCACTATTGCAATTAGTCTCAGATAAAAAGATCAGACTGGTCTTGGGATCATTAATAACCATTTTCAGATTTCTCAAAAGCCCCTTTCCACAAGCACCCTTAAATTCTAATATAAAATTTTAATCATGATTAAAAATAAATAAGATAAAAGGGAAACCTCACAGATTGTCATGATTCTTGTTGACAAATCTGTAAATCTTGTGTCTCAGGCACACAAGTCCCGTCCTCAGCTAGCCCAAGCCCTTCGTCCAAAGCTAATGGGCTTTCATCACCGAGCCCATCCTCCTCCACCTCCAAAGGTGAGTTGGATGTCATGATTGCGTCGCCAGGGTCCAGAGTTATGTTAATGCCAAGGCCCAAAGCATCGGGCCCATCATGCACATTCTCATTGCCACATCCCAGCGCATCGAATCCGTACGCCACCTCCCCAACCGGTGATTCTCGTGCATTAATTCTCTCTGGTAACACGTCCCCATCAGGTCCCATTCGTTTCTCCCCATGTGTTAGAAGAAGCACAGCGCCTTTTGAACCCACACGCTCCTCCTTTCCTTCGGTCAGCTTTCCAGATCTGTTTTCTTTCCTCAGTCTCTTCTCTGCCCTCTTAGGACTGCCACGTTTCTGGACTCTCCCAGCTAGAACCCTTCTTAGGGTACCATCTATCCCATCAATAGAGTTGCTCCGCGTCTCTGTTGCCCCCATTTTTTGATTTTCTTCCAAACTGCTCTCTGTACGGCGTGTAGCTAAGAGACCCAATTCTCGTCTCGGTACTGTAGACACCGGCTCCTTCGCAGCAGGAGGTGTAGCGTTCTGGATCTGTTTATTCTCGGCGGCGACTTCATTGAGAACGTTGAACCGGGATCCAGTTCTGGCCGGCGTTGCTTGGTCGCCATTTCTGTCTCTTCCCCTCCTCAGACGTCGTTTTTCGACTACTTTCCATTGCTCAGAAGGTTGCGGCATTTCTTGCTCATCTGCTCCAGGTTTCTTGCCTCCTTCATTATCCCTTCCTTCCCCATTTGAAGCCATTGCAGCATTTTTCAATGGGCAATTCATATTAACAAACCGAAGGGGTGACCAAATTGCATCTCTCATATTCTATTGAAAGATTATTCTTGTTTTTTGGGCCTCTAATGAAAGAAGATTAAAAATAACGAATAATTCGCTACAATATCCTGTTGGGCTTTCTACAATTGCCCAATGAAAGAGTTGGGCTCTCTATATAGAAGAGGAAGGGTTGGAGATTGGGCAGAATCAATGGTTCTTTTTTTAAAAAAATCTGATTCATTTATGTTGTTGCTGCCAAAGTGGATATGTATATGAGACGTATTGTTCCTGCGTCTGCTGGTGTGAGTTTGTTTGAACAGCTTGGTCTGTCCTACATCGGTCCTGTTGATGGTCATAACGTGGAAGACCTCGTATCTATCCTTAAGAAGCTCAAGACTAAGCTACATCTGGGAACTGTTCTCATCCACATCGTCACTGAGAAAGGAAAGGGCTATCAGCCAGCTGAAATTGCTCCTGACAAAATGCATGGTACCTATATATATATATATATTACTACAGTTTAATCTGCTACTATTGATCTGATATCCTCTTCTGTTTTTGATACTGTTATGATCATTTTTTAATTATATTGGGGTTGTGTTCTTTTTTTTGTGTATGTAGGGGTTGTAAAGTTTGATCCTAGGTCAGGGAAGCAGATGAAGAACAAGACGAGTACACTTTCTTACACACAGTACTACGTAGATGCACTGACAGCAGAAGCTCAGGCCGATGACAAAATCGTGGCTATCCACGCTGCCATGGGAGGCAGCACCTGCCTCAACCACTTCCAAAAGCACTTCCCTGGAAGGTGTTTCGACGTGGGAATCGCAGAGCAACATGCCGTTCCCTTCGCTGCTGGTCTTGCTACTGAAGGCTTCAAAGCCCTTTTGCTACTGAAGGCTTCGCTGCTGGTCTTGCTACTCTACCTTCCTTCAAAGAGGCTTCGATCAGGTATAATCAATATACTATAATTCTCAGTTAGTCACTTTAATGGCTTAAAATGTGCATTATGGTTGTGGTCTCACACTCGTACGTTCAGGTAGCTCATGGTGTGGACCTTCAAAAGCTACCAGTGAGATTTGCCATGGATAGAGCTGGCCTTATTGGTGCTGATGGTCCGACTCACTGCGGAGACTTTGACGGTACGTATCTGTCCTGCTTACCAAACATGGTTGTTATGGCTCCCTCCAATGAAACGGAGCTAATTCACATGGTTGCAACGGCTGTGGCTATAGATGACAGGCCCTGTTGCTTCCGATACCCCGGAGGCAACGGCATAGGAACCACTCTCCCGCCAAATAACAAATGCACACCTTTAGAGGCACTTAAGTGAACTAGGTATATGTCAGATTTGTCTTTTTATCTAAAATAGTTTAAACCAATATGATAGGACTAGCCTCTTAATTCATCTTTCAATTAGTCAGGGCTGGTTTGGATGCTAGGTTTGAAACCTAGATTTCACAGATTCCGAGGTAAAATCTAGGTTTTGAAATGTGATTTATGTTTGGGAAGTTATAGCTTTTACAGATTTCGAGGTAAAAAAGTAAGAAAAAGTGGGTATGAAAGAGGAAAGTAAGAAAGAGAAAGAGAGAAAAAGTAAGAAAGAGGAAAGTAAGAAAGAGTAGTAAAAAGAGAGT